>BQKN01067443.1:35758-45833 GCA_022839385.1 Asparagus kiusianus
CTCTCTCTCTCTCTCTCTCTCTCTCTTTCTCTCTACACTTCTTCTTCTTAGTTTTTCCTCTAACAATAGAAGGACATATATAGGAAAACCAAAACCATATCTCTAGCCTAACTTCCTAATTAGAATAAGATTCAAACTCCTAATCATGATAGATCTCTAACCCTATCTAATTCTCATGAAATTCTACAAAGAATTAAAAATACTATACTAACTTGGAGTTTGAGTTGATACCCAACATATCCTCCCTCGACGAAAAATCTCCAAGTGTCTCAACGGCTTCAGAAGAACTTACTCTCTTTATCTTGTTCTTCACATCTCCCTTGTGGATAAGAGTCTGAGAAGAGTAATCTATACTATTAACGAATCACCTATCTAAATAGCAAATATGGTTGCTATTCTTCCTCCCTCGCAAAATCAAATCACCATCTCTATACACATTGCACCACTCTCATTCATCCATATACTTGTACCCATATGATGCCATCTTACCCAATAAAATTAAATTAGCACCACATGATAACACATATCTCACATGATGAAGAATTCCGACCTTCCCAGTGTGAAGCTTGAGGTGATCACTTCCAACACCTTCAACCTTCATCTTCTCATTATTTCCAACAACCACGTCGTCAAATTCTTCATCTGTCTTCAATATGTTAAAATAATTTTTGTTGTTGCAAACGCATATAGAGGCTGTAAAATCTAACACCCAAGTATTACTCGCATCAGTACCTGTACTCTGCATCAATAAAACCACATCTTCATCACATACAACCACCGAGGAGTCCACCTTCTTCCCATTTTCTTGAAGCTTCATCTGTCTAATACTATTCAAATCATCATGCATCTGGGACCATCTGAACTGAATGTGATACTTCTCTCTGTAATAATAGCACTCTTTTTCGTTGTCGTCTCGGACCCGAGATTTTGACTTTCCTCGATAACTGTCACATTTCCTTGTACTCCTCCCTTGATTAGAACCTTCAAAAGCTAATGCACTCTCACCATCATTAGATACGCTCTCCTTTCCCATCATTCTTTCATTCTTACGTAAGAGTGTTGTCACATCGTCGAACTTTAAAGTCGGCTTCCCTGTAATTATCATCTGAACTAACGACTTATACGACTTTGGCAAGGAAGACAATAGGAATAGCGCCTGTTCTTCTTCTTTAATCTCCTCATAAATATTCATAAGTTGGCAAACTAGCTGATTAAAGGCATTGATGTGATCTTGAATTGTAGTACCTTCTTCCATCTTCAACGAATAAAGCTCCATCTTCAAATACAATCGGTTGGTCATCGACTTTGACGCATAAATCCCCTCGAGCCTTTCCCACAGCCCTCTTGGTGTGGTCTCTTGCATAACATTGTACTTGATCTCGAGGGCGGGTGCCAAACGAATTGTGCTAACCGCCCTCTTTTGCATAGAACTCCATTCAACATCCTTCAATCCTTCAGGTTTTTTATCCTCTAAAGCTTGATCAACACCTTGCTACCTAAGAATATCTTGAACTGTGCACTGCCATACTGCAAAATTTGTCTTGTCATTAAATAGCGAAATATCAAACTTCGGACCCGAAAAAGTCATCATCCTCAAACCATAATTAAAATTTAAATTAGTCACTATAGAGATTGAATTTGATAAAACTAACATAAAAAACAAACTCAGCATGTTAAAAAAACCCTAGGAACGACTCCCGGATCACCAAAATCCACATCCAAATCCTCGATTAAAAGACAAATCAACCTCAATCGTCGAATCTGTGCGAACAATGCCCGCTACAGTATTCCCACTACAGTGCTGTCACTAAAGTAACCTTTTTCCCCCGATGTCGATCACCATGCTTCAACCGCTAATGCCTTCACGAATCGTGCACCGATCAAACCTCTATGAACCGTCGAACCCCGCTCTGATACCATTTGTAGAGATTTTTTAGATCTCGTAAAAATCCTAAAAACCCACCAAACACAGCAAATAAAATCACACAAGATTTAACGTGGAAAACCCTTAACATTGAAAAACCACAATACTAAAATTAATCTACTATTATCTCTAAATTATAATCTTTTGCATAAAAAAAGACTGCCAAATTCTCTCTTTCTCTCTACACTTCTTCTTCTTAGTTTTTCCTCTAACAATAGAAGGACATATATAGGGAAACCAAAACTCTATCTCTATCCTAACTTTCTAATTAGAATAAGATTCAAACTCCTAATTATGATAGATCTATAACCCTATCTAATTCTCATGAAGTTCTACAAAGAATTAAAAACACATACTAACTTGGAGTTTGAGTTGATACCCAACAATAAGCACTTCCTCTCTTTTCTTACTTCAACCATTTCTCTTCTTGCACACAATGTGAGATGATCTCATTAAGAGACCAAGTCTCCTTTTGACAATTGTAGCTCACTTTAAATTGGCTGAATTCTGTGGAAAGAGATATAAGAACCAAATGCACAAGCAATTCCTAATAGAGTTCAAGCTTAATCGCTTTCAACTTTGAAGCAGTGTGAAACATCTCCATGATGTACTCTCTAATGTTTCCTTCCCTTTGTATCCTATTAAGATAATATTTGCCAAAAGTGTACTAGTTTTAGCCTTTTTATTCTTGGCAAACCTTTTCTCAATGTCCTCAAGGAACTCTCTAGCATAGTTATCTTCTCAGACATAGTACCTCTGAATACTTCTAGAATGGTCATCTTCATGATCATCATGCACATGCGATTTAACTTCTCCCACCTTTCCATGTCCCTTTTCTCATCAGTGGAATTTTTATCCCTAAGAGGTGCAAGAGAAGGAAGCCTTAACGTAAAGTCGAGATCCATGGAATTAATGTTGGTAGTGATGTTTGAAGCAGAACTAACAACTGAATCAGAGAACAACATAAGAAAATAAATAAGCTCGCATAAGAACCAAATCAAAATTTATGAATTTAAAATTAGCAATACCCATCCCAAGATATTACAATATTAATATATAGTCTTTGAAACGAAATATTAATTTGTAAGTGGTACTCTTGGTGTGGTGATTAGACATTGACAATAAGACATGTCAAATAATAAACCTTCTTTTTGACCGATTTATTGTTTACATATAAAACCGAATAATTGTCCATATTTATCATCATAGATATACATATAATTTATTCAAATATTAACCTTCCTTTGGGCTGATTAATATTTGCATGAACCATATACACACTACCATGTTGATATTTAAAATAAATTGATCTACCCAAGAGAGACTACTTTGATAACATATTGTTTCAATCAAATTTTTTAATACATCATATACTTTAATAAACTTTAATGCCAATATTTTGAATAAAAAAATCAAATTCCAAATACTAGCCCAACAGTGCAGGTGTACCTGATTCAATAATTAAAAATTAAAAAAATTAAAAAAGTCCAAAAGCAAGCCCACTTAAATGCTTTTTCTTGATTTTTTTTGTTCACCAACACTATAGCGGTAGCGGTAGAAAACTCAATATTGTAGAATTTTTTTCGCTGACACTATAGAGGCAGTGACAGAAAACCAAGCACCATAGCAATAATTGTTTTCTTCGACACCATAGCGGTAGCAGCAGAAATCCTAGCATTGTAGCAATTATTTTTAAAATTTCTAACCTGAAATCTTTCTATAATAAACTTTGATCCAAACCCAAATAATAAATATTGAATCAAAACATCCAAAATTTTTTAAAAAAAATTATGCATATCCATGACATTAAAAAAATTTAAACCCTAGTTTTTGATCAAATATGAATTCTTCTAAATTGGATTTATAAAATTCAAAAAATGATAACCCTTTTGAATCCAAAATCATGAAGAATATATAAAAAGAAGAACTACCAAATTTTATTCACAAATCAAACAATTCGAAACGAATAATTTTTAGATTTGAGAACATACAAGAGAACCACATCACAAATTAAAACTATTTCTCAATAGATTAACATAAACACCGCTCTGATACCATTTTTTGGATAAAAATATAGACTTTTTACTTTAAGAGATAAAACCCTAATCAATCCCAAGATTATTCATGTCAAACTATTAAGATAATTAAGAAGATGTGGAACCATATCTAAATCCATGGAGTAGGACGTGATTCTTGAATTTTGATATGTAGATCTTCAAAATCTTATACGTATATCTTCCCTAGAGAAATCCAAACTTTCTGAAGATGAAAAATCGGAAAGAGATTGTACATAGAGATTTGGGAAACCACAACCCTATTTATAACTGAATCCAGTTATTCATAATTATTAATTTAGCCCATCATAGAACTAACAATTATATATTTTGGTCTCTACACATAGTAGGCCCATACTTTAATTATGCATTAAAAGTTCAAACCCTAAATTAGATCACGTTAATGAGCTAACCTTAACTAATAACACATAATACATATTTATTTAATATACTGGCCCGTATATTGGATTTAACTCCAACAGACTGAACATTTGCCGGTTGTGGATCATCCATGTGATTGGCGGGTTGAAATGCAACACCCTGGCTGTTTGGGTTTGAACCCCATCCATTCACCTCGCTATTCGGAGGGCATTAAATTAAATGAGATCAAGATAATTTGAGGGATTCCCTTTGGTTACAGCTTGAGGCATCTCGAGATGAGTCTCAGTGAGGTGAATCTGTCTTTAATTGAGTTAGAGTTACACTAATATCTCTTGATATTTTCCAAGAGTGCTACTTGATATTTTCCAAGAGTGCTGTCAGGATTCAAACTCGGGCCTTCTGTATTGATATATGAACCCCTCTGACCTAAATTTCCTCTCGTATAAAAACCGAAGAAACTTCATGAAAATTTTCTCTAATAAAAAAGTTAATCGTAACTTTAGTGAAGCATCTCATAAATCACGGTAGTTCTATGAGAATTACTCGTTATTTTTTCTAGTACACATAAAGGAGCTAGCTCAAGTACATAGGATATACCTGCAAGCATGCATACATGCTTTTATTTAGCTCAATTTAATACAGTTTTAACTCATGGTAGGTAGATATTAGGCAGCGGCAGCATCGCCGTTCTCACGGGCAGCAGCAGCCGCGCGCGCAGTAGCAGTTGCTTCTTCAATGATCAGCACAATGGAAGGGACTTCAGGAGGCTTGCACTCCTGTACTATCTCTCCACGGATACCCACTCCATCTTCATTCATCACCTTCCCCTTATCGTCCTCCGTCGACCAGTTCGCCAGAACTCCGTACTCTGGCTTCAGAAACCCGCACGTCTTGTTCAGCAGCGTGATGCTCCTTTTCGCAACCATCTCAAACTCTTCTCTTTCCCCGTTCCATCCCGCCAACAAGTGCAATATCAATTGCAGGCTATGCAGCTGCAGGTAGCTGGGGTTCTTGATGACATTCGGAGATTTCTTCCAGTCCAGCTCTAACGTCGACCCGATATCCACGTAATCCCCGCAGAACGGTATCAACTTAGGCGGCAGCGTGGGAACGATATCCCCCTCGTTCATGACGTGAATTACGTTGAGTTTCGGCTGTTTCTCGAGTAGCTCGCGGAATGCCTTGTTCCCGATCCTCGGACACGCGAACAGCACGGCTGTCACCGGGAAATAGTCATCGTTATTACTATTTTTCGACACTCCTTGCAGCACTATGTCAAATGCGCTGAGCACCGCTAGCGCACCTCCCAAGCTATGTCCCACGCAGACTATGCTCAGCTCTTCGTCCTTGTACTGCTTAACGAGCTGTTTGAGCTTGAATATGAGCTGCGCGCGAGCGCTGAACGTGCTGAAGCGAGACTTTGGGTCGTTGTCGGTGTAGATGCTATACCAAGCCTCGGCCACCCTCGGCTCGTCGCTCACCCCCGTCACCCAGTCAGGCAGCCAATCCGTCAGAGAGAAAAGCGTAATGAAAGGCGACAATTCAGGCGGTGCAGAAAACAAGGGCTTGACGGAGGTCTGATTGAAGTAGAGATCGTTGAGCCCCTCGGACCTGGTTTCGGTGCCCCGCCAAGCCACGTAGATCTCTCGGCGCCCGGTTCGTTTGGCGTAATCGTCAGAGGAGACAGCGATGTAGCCTTGGAAGTTGGCGCCGGGCTTGACGAGCCACAGCAGTCCCTCCGGCTTTGCAGTGGCGTACAGAAAGTCGACCACTTTGTAGTCGGAAGGGAAGGGGTTCGAAGTGGGTTTTGGTGAGGAGGTCTTCCTTGCTGTAGAGGCAAGAGCCGTAGTATTCGGAATTTGTATCATTGTTGAAGGCATCATAGGTTGCCTGTAGCAAACAGAAAAAGTTTGCATATTGTAATATATGGAAATTACGAATTTCTTTTTAGAAAATATGCGATCATTATAACTACCTCTAGAATTAGGAGAGTGTTTAAGCTAAATTGTGTACTCTACATGTAATCTATATTAAGAATGCTGCTAGCTAGCTAGGATATGTAGTTAGTAGATCGTCACATGTCTTTTACTCTTATGATTTCTTCTAAATATAACACATACCATATCCTTGAGAATTTTAGGCACTCTTATTTTGCGCTGAAGAAGAAAAATTACAATTAAGCATTAAAAAATAAATGGTTTCAAATAAATTAAGTACTATCTAGTTAGTTACCTCGGCCATGTCACCCCAAAGGAGGAGCCACTTTCGGAGGAAGAGGTTCAGAGGGTCCAACAGGCCGGCCCACTTGTTGGATCCGAGGAGCTCGGCCCATGCTGGCTCCCTAACGATGACGCTGTTCGTGGTGGCGGTCCTGGCGGAGGGCTTTGCTTTGGCCTTAGCGGGTGATGTTTCAACAGCTAAAGTAGGCGCCATTGCTAAATCTAGTGATTAAGCAAGATTTCTCTCTAGTATTATATGATATATTATGCTAACAGGCGAAATGAAGTTCGATGCTCTTCGTTGAGGATATGAGGTCAGCTTTTATACAAGTTCATGCATGACCAACGTCATTAAAAATATACAATACTTTTCACGCATGACCTAGTCAATGAATTTTTTTTTTTTTGCAGTGACGACCTAGAGTCAATAAATATATTTTTTTAGTGACGACCTAAGTCTTTAAATAAGTTTTTTTTTTTAAATTCACTTGATGAGTAATCATTCCCTTAATAATTGGAGCTTGAAAGCTTACTAATTTTGGTATCAGATTACTAATGTAAGAAATGTCCAATCATAAGGCATGTTCAGGAACTTTGACTTATAGTCTACTTGGTTTATAATCCACAAATACTGCTAGGTGGATTATAATCCAAAGTGTTTGATAAAAATATATATTATAAGCCGCTTTCAATAGGGTAGTGTTTGGCAAATGGACGGATTATAATCAATCATTATTATCAAAATGATCAGATTGAACGTGACTCTAAATTCAAACATCGAATATTTTTAAAAAAAATATCTTAAATGTTGTGGAGTAAACTTAACATTTATTTGGTCAAACTATATAGCTTATAAAGCCACCAAAAAATAAGTCAGGTTAGAAGAGCTTATTTTTTGGACTTATAATCCAATAAATCTGTTGCCAAATATGTTGCAGTGGCTTATAAGCCATTTTGACTAGTTACCAAACATGTCCAGAGTACGTCAATGAAACTTTCATGTATATTGTTTTCTATAGGTTTGTTAACATCCAGAGTCTAAGATAGTCGTTATGAAGAGTCATCCAAACTCGAAGTGGAAATATTACAAGTGTTTTCTTTTCTTTCTTTTTCACAAATCATCATGAAGATAAATTGAATCAAGTATAAGCTAAGCAATGACATTATTAAAAAAACAAGAGTGAACATGAGAAATCGTACTTGCTGTTCTCTTATCCGTTCCACGAGTTAATTTTTTTGACAACCATCCTATAAGGTCAAGTTAAAAGTAAATCTCGAAAAAATAACAAGCTCAATGGTGAAAATCAAGAGAAGGCGATTCGGCAGACGATTCGAAGAGACGACATCTCGAGCTCTGAAGCAGCGTATAGTCACTTTCAAAACATGTAACATCACTATTACTCCCTTCCCTTTCGTCCTACCGCCCACAACTCCACTAGAAAAAGCACTTCAACCGCCTCCCCAGCTAGTTAGTAAACCCTTCTCCGCCTTCCTCCACATCCTCTCTCTTCCAAATTCATCCCCTCCACCACTTTTCTCCTCATTTGCTGATCTTTTTAAGGGGAATACCCCTAACCCCCCTCCATCTCAACCCATCCCTACTAGCCAAAAAGGTATTCTCCCTACTCCTAACTCCGGCTGGATTCAAGTTGTCAACAAGAAACAACAAAGATGATCCCGCCTCCTTTTCATCCGCAAGAACCATCCCCCCTCTTCCATACCTAAAAGGTGTTTTCTTTGCGGTGACAAAACCACACATGGTCAGATCCTACAACATTAGCAACTTCAAATGCTTTGCACGCAACTGCATAGGACACACTTCCGTTTGTTGTCCTAACAAAAGGAACCTCCTTCTTCCCTCCATCATCCCTCCACCTTCAAAACCCCTTCATCGATCTCTCGAATTCGGTGTTAGACAACATGGACTGCTTCTCACGCTTTACCTTTTTCACTCTCCTAGTTGGTTAACCCTTATTCGAGGACCTCATTGCCAACTTAGAATATCACCTGAAAGTGGACAAATGAATCTACGACATCAGGACCACATCCTCCAAGTCATATTTTATCTAGTTCCCAAATGAGGAAACTCTAGATCTGGCGTGCTCTAAGGACTTCTTCAACATGGGCACCTTTGGAGGAGTCTTCGTCCCTTGGACTGAGAAGATAGAGTTAATGCCCCTTCCAAAGTTTATTTTATGTCCGGGTTGATATTTCAAACCTCCCCTCTCCACTTGTGGGACGTGGAGTTTCTGATGCAACTTCTTGGAGACATCGGGAATGTAGTTACGACATCTGATGACATTATTCTTAAGAAGAGAGCTAAGGAATGCAAGGTGATACTTAGCATCCGAGATGCTTTAGAGATCCCTCGTTCGGTTATCTTTCATTATCCCTCGCCTGATGGTGAGCATCTCATGGAGGCAATATACAACTTAAAGTGGTTGGAAAACCACTTACGGAGAGAAAAGGGAAATGCCTGGAATACTTTGAGAATTTTGTCTGTAAAGAAGGTGTGTCCTCTGCCTCTTCTGACGAAGTCCCCCCAGTCATCTCAAATACAACTATCTCCAAGCAACAACCCCCAATGGCTCCTTCCCCAGGCGTTGGCGGATCATCTTGTTTTCAGCAAAAGTTGGGATTGTTGTTGAATTCATTGTCTCTTCTTTTGATTACAATAAAATTCACAGAAATGGTCTTTTTATAAGACCTCTTTACAACAAAACAAGAAATTACAACTTCTGAAGAAAATAACACAATAGTTGTTTATCGACTATTGCTTTTGTGGGACTTTGCCTGTGCCGGGAACGCTTTGGTTCGTGGACCACCGAATCTCAGATCGTGAGAGGGGGGGGCTTATGATTCTTTCTTCGTTATAGAAGTCAGAAATGGAAACGATATCTTATCGAAGTAAGATAGTCGTTCTTCTTGAAAACAAGTCTAGACCTGAATGTCAAGGAATCGCTCCAGGAACTAAAATCTCTGCTCTCTCTGCTCTGGAATGCTCTAACAAATGCTCGATCCTCGTCAGAAGTGACCCTAGGGGGGTATTTATAGCCTCAGGGGTCTGCAACTGTCAAAAACTCAACAAACAGCAAATCAGTACAGCGCGACAGTGTTTTACTGTCTCGCTGGTCGAGACAGCGTTTGCTGTCTCACCCTGCGAGACAGTAAATTTACTGTCTCGCCCAACGAGACAGTAAAATATTGTCGCACAAAACGAATATTCTTGGCAGTTTTGCTGTAACTGCCTCCCCACGTTTCAAACTCCGTTATTTTGGTAGTTATTCACGTGATTTTCGCCCACGCTATTTCCCACGTCCATTGGCGGTTAATGGACACGTGTAGGGCAGTTATTGAGGTGTTTATTGACTATTTAAACGCTGTCTTGCTGGCGAGACAGCAAACACTGTCTCGCTGGCGAGACAGCAAACACTGTCTCGCTGGCGAGACAGCCAACACTGTCTCGCTGGCGAGACAGCAAACACTGTCTCGCTGGC
>BQKN01067443.1:70833-90892 GCA_022839385.1 Asparagus kiusianus
TAGGTTGAGAAAAATAATTTTGGAGATTTCGGCCGCAAGAAGACTCTAACCCTTGCATAAGGATTGCAGTCGTTACCTTGTTGGCTAAATTGTGTGTCTGATAGGGCTGATCAGCCTGACCCCCTCATCTCTTTATATGAGTCAGTATTATATGAACCTCACCCATGAATGTGCATTCTAGTGATATCAATCCTTGGATCAGTGCACGAATCACGAAGTTCAATAACCCACCTTGTTGGCTAAATTGTGTGTCTGACAGGGCTGATCAGGCTGACCCCCTAATTTCTTTATATGAGTTAGTATTATATGAACCTCACCCATGAATGTGCATTCTAGTGATATCAATCCTTGGATCAGTGCGCGAATCACGAAGTTCAATAACCCAAAGGCTTATATCCTTTGTGTATATATTTAATGCTATGGACCATCATCCCCACAGGATACTTTATGTAGTTATAACTTCATTAGAAACAAAGAAAAAACCTAATGCGATGATCATGGATATAGACAAATTACCAAACCACATAAAATCTTTGCTTTTTCTTATTGCCTTTTTTGTCATTCTTGTTTTCTCAGTCGCTTGTAGGAGATTTAATTCCTAACAACCCCCTCTTCTTCCTTGACCCATGAGTGTCACAATCAGTGTGTGTGTCAAGCACCGAAACCAGCAGCCCATGTTTTTGACCAAAAGCAAAAGAGTGGGCCCCACTTTTGAAAAATGCACTGGGTTAGACAACGAGTTTGGAAATTTCAAAAGATGCACAATAAAATATTAATATTTTATTATGCATAGCGTTTTTCCAAACGCTATAAATAGGCTCCAAATCCTTAAGGGAAAACTCATCCCGGAAATAACTTTTCTTATAGAAGAGTGAGAGAGAAAAAAATTGAGAGAGAGTATCTCTTTGTAAAGAGAGATTGTAACTCCAGAGTTTTCTCCTCATAGTGGATTCTTCTATCCTTGCTCGTGGACGTAGACAATTAAGTGTCGAACCACGTAAATCTGTGTGTACAACTTTTTATCTCTACTTTTGCTCTACTATTACTACGATCCTGCTCTATTAGGCCCTGGGTTTATCCAACAAGTGGTATTAGAGCCAACTTAGGGTGCTTGTATATATCTACTTATCGTATGCTCTGTGGCTGCCACCAAAGGTGGATCCTCCACATCAGAAAATAAGTTAGGTTATCATTTACTCTTTGAATGTGACATGTACTATTCACGAGTACGGTACTGTTCAAAAATATGATACTATTCACAAGTATGTCACTATTCACGAATACGATTACTGTTCATAAATACAGTTACTATTTACGTTAAATAGTAAGAAGTTACTGTGCTTGGTAGAAGCAATGGCGGCAAAGTTCAAGATTGAGAAATTTGACGGGAGTATTTTCTCACTGTGGAAGTTAAAGATAAATGCTATCTTGAGAAAAGATTTTCTGGCGACCATCGGTGCAAGACCGGACGATATCACAGATGATAAGAAGTGGAACGAGATGGATGAAAATGCTATTACAAATCTCCATCTAGCATTAGCAGACGGGGTGCTGTCAAGCATGGAGAAGAAGAAGACAGGAAAGGAAATCTGGAATACTATAACAAAACTATATGAGCTAAAATCCATGCACAACAAAATCTTCTTAAAAAAGAGACTTTACACTCTGAGGATGGTAGAATCTACATCGATGACCGACCATATCAACACCCTAAATACACTGTTCTCCCAACTCACAACGTTGGGGTATACAGTTGATGTGAATGAACGTGCAGAACTTCTACTTCAGAGTCTACTTGACTCATATGATCAACTCATCATCAACCTAACAAACAACGTCCTCACGGACAATCTAGTCTTCGACGATGTTGCAACCGCTATTCTGGAGGAAGAAAATCGACGCAAGAATAAGGAAGACAGTCATGCAATTTTGTAACAAGCGGAGGCTTTAATGGTGATGAGAGGAAGATCAATGGAACGTGACTCCAGTGGGAGTCATACCCATGGTAGATCAAAATCACGAAGTAATAAGAATATCAAATGCTACAACTATGGCAAAAGAAGGTACGTCAAATCGGAGTGTTGGCATAATAAGAAGAGTGGAGATAAAAAGTCTTCAGAGTCGTCAACATCTAAAGAATGCGTTGTCAGCACATCAGACGATGGTGAAATTCTATTTAGTGGAGCAATCACTGTCGATGAAGGAAGAAAGAGGTTTGTTGATGTCTGGCTTCTGGATTCAGCAGCCTCCTGGCACATGACCTCCCGGAGAGAAATGGTTTCACAAATATGAACCTATCTCAGAAGGATCTGTATTCATGGGGAATGATCATGTCTTAGAGATTTCTGGTATTGTCACTATCAAAATTAAAATGTTTGATGGTATAATACGCACCATTCAAGATGTGCGACATGTGAAGGGCTTGAAGAAGAATCTATTATCTTTGGGACAATTAGATGAGCTTGAGTGCAAGACCCATATAGACAACGGGATCATAAAGATTGTTAGAGGGACGCTTGTGGTAATAAAAGGAGAAGAAATAGGTGCAAATCTGTATATGCTCACGGGAGAAACCCTACAGGAAGCTGATTCATGTGTGGCATCAACTAGCCATAGAGAAGAACAAACCATAATGTGGCATCGCAAACTAGGCCACATGTCAGAACGAGCCTTAAAGATTCTCTCTGATCAGAACCTGCTTCCTGGACTTAATTCGGTAGCTCTTCCATTCTGCAAGCATTGTGTTACAAGTAAACAGCATCGACTGAAGTTCAACACATCGAGTTCTAGAAGCAAGGCTATTCTGGAACTGGTTCATTCTGATGTATGGCAAGAACCAGTTACATCCTTGGGAGGGACAAAGTACTTTGTGTCCTTTATTGATGATTAGTCTAGGAGATGTTGGGTGTATCCTATCAAGAAGAAGACGGATGTGTTCTCAGTCTTTAAAGCCTACAAAGCACGGGTCGAACTTGAATCTGAGAAGAAGATCAAGTACTTGAGATCAGATAATGAAGGAGAATACACAGACGGTGAATTCCCAGCATTCTACAAGCATGAAGGCATCAAAAGACAATTCAGTACGACTTATACTCCTCAATAAAATGGAGTGGCAGAGCGAATGAACAGAACTCTGTTGGAAAGAACAAGAGCTATATTGGCAACTGCAAATCTGGATAAAGTCTTTTTGGCGGAAGCAGTAAAAACTGGCTGTTATGTGGTGAATCGATCTCTATCAACTATAATACAATTAAAAACACCGATAGAGATGTGGATGTTAGACCCTAGAGGGGGGGTTGATTAGGGTCTTAAGGTAATAATTATGCAATAAAAATTAAGACAAGCAAACACCACAAAATATGATGCTAAAATAAAGGAGATAAGATAGAAATCGTTATCCAAATGACGCGCGATGTGTTCACGAGGTTCGACTCTCTAGCCTACGTCCCCGCTCCCCACTCTCGAGGAGAATCCACTACACAATCTGGTTTGGAAGTCGGAACTTCTTCTACACAAGGATCTCCACGAGATCTCACGACACAGTTGATCTCCACGAGATCTCACGACATAGTTGATCTCCACGAGATCACCACACAATCAATGATAGCAAATAAAGAATTTCTCTCTCTTAGAATAGGCCTATGGCAAGGAGAGAGATTGCACTTGAAGCTATGGATGTGGGATGTGCAAGTATAAAACAAGGAATTGGATTTTGAAAGTTTAAGGCTCTTGAACTCAAGAATTAAACACAATTGATTTTTCTCTTGCAAAGTTGGTTAAAAAATAAATGGGGTAGTTGGGTATTTATAGTGAAAAATAACAGCAGCCAAAACCCCAAAGAAATCATCAAAATCCCCTAAAATCTGATTTTTTGAAACTGTACAAAAATAACTGTTACAGTGTTATGAGTCAACTCAGTACTATTCATGAGTCGACTCATAATTAGCCGTTACAGGCTAAAAATTAACTTATGGGTCGACTCATAAAATTCATGAGTCGACTCATTATACATGGGTCGACTCATGCGGTCATGGGTCGACTCAGCAGAAACAAAACACATATTCCAGCACAGTTTATGAGTCGACCTATGACAGTCATGAGTCGACTTAACCTGATGGGTCGACTCATGATGTTGTGAGTCGACTCTTCAGAAACAAATAACAACTACGAGGTAGTTTATGAGTCAACTCAATACTGTTCATGAGTCGACTCATAAATATGCACACAGAAAATATCACTTTAAACTTTGTTAAAAATTATCAAATAAATTCAGAAAAATGTAAAACTTTGAGAATAGTTTAAAAACATTTTGACAAACTTGTTTGAAAGAGATTTTGCAAAAAGGTCCTTGTATTTATGAAAGACATCATTTTGACAAAAGAACCAAAATACAAGTTTTTAAAGTGTGCAAGTGTGTGTGATATCTCGAATAGCTTCAAATAAAATCTACAACTACTTGCCTACAATCTAGCACTAGAGAGAAAAGAAAAACTAGCAAATATCCTCACATAGAATAACATTTCTTTGAGTCTTGATATTGCTTTGATTTGATGAAGCTTTCACTTGTATATGTTGTCCTTGATTAACATTTGCTTCATCACATTGCCTCCACCTCCTATAGATATTGACGTTGTAGCTCATATTCCATCTAATCCTCCATATATGGTACTAACAAGCTTGATATATATATTAACTATAATATCACTCAATAAGCAATTAGTACCGATAAAGGTGGTTGTAAATTATCATGAAAACATAAGAGCTAAGAGCATCTCCAACAGCTTCCCCATCTTCTTGGTATTCTCAAATTTAGAGAATTTTGAGCTTTTTTTTGGTCCAACAGATTCTCCATCTCATTCCCCAAAATGGGGATAGGAGAGAAAAAATAGAGAGCCTTCCCCAAATCTGCAGCATTCTCCAAATATTTGGGGAAGCACTTTTTCACGTTCTTCTAGACTCAACCCACAAAAAACAACTCCATCTCCTCATTATAATAATAAATAATTTGGTCAAAATGGGGATTCTTCAAAATAATAAATAATTTATTATTTATTAGTCAAAGATGTAGAATATTTTTATTATTGTAATAAATGCGTGATTCTTCAAAATGGGGAAGTTGTTGGAGTTGGAGCAAAAATAATTTGGGGAATATGACATTTGATTCCCTATTTTGAAGAAATTTTTGGGGAAGTTGTTGGAGATGCTCTAACAACCTCCCACTTTTTGATGATGACAACCAACCATTATTTATGAGCTAAATAAATATAGCTCATGGATAGGTGCTCCCCCTATCTATAAGCTCCCCCTTACTATGTGCACAAATAAGAACAAATGAGGAGATTTCTCTCCTCCTTTGTCACCATCAAAAATTAGGGAAATGAAAAGAGAAACATACTTAAATACATAAAATATACCTCAAGTATTGGTCCTCACGTATCGTCTCCCTCAAGTGCTCAGAATTACCACCTCTCACTAGGCCACTGACGCCACTTCTCTCGGTATCGACTACGTCCTCACCATACACTCCTCTTGGCAATTTGTATGTTCTTAAGCATGTTATGAAAATGAGGCATATATAATATGTGACCAAGCAAACAAGCAAGCAAAAAGATTTTTAAATAATGCATAGGCTCAAACCATTTCTTATGCGATAAAAATCTTATTCACTAAGAGGCTTGGTAAAGATGTCCGCTAATTGAGATTTAGTATCAATATGAATAAGGGATACATCTTTCCGCTCTACATGATCACGTAAGAAGTGGTGGCATATATCAATATGCTTGGTTCTAGAGTGTAAAACAAAATTTTTGGAAATGTTTATAGCACTAGTGTTATCACAAAAAAATTTTGTATTTTAAAAATACAAGTCATAATCAACCAAATTTTGTTTCATCCATAAAAGTTGGGCACAACATAAGCCGGCGGCAATGTATTCCGCTTCCGTAGTGGACAAGGCAACACAATTTTGTTTCTTGGAAGCCCAAGAGACAAGAGAGTTACCCAAAAATTGATATGTATCACTCGTACTCTTGCGATCTACCTTACAACCGGCAATGTCGGCATCACAAAAACTATAAAGATCAAAAGAGGTGCTTTTAGGATAAAATAAATCAAGATCAATAATACCATTTACATATTTAATAATTCTTTTAACCGCAAGCAAATGAGATGTTTTAGGAGAAGCTTGAAAACGTGCACATGCACACACACTAAACATGATATCGGGTCTACTAGCGGTAAGGTAAAGAAAACTACCTATCATACCTCAGTATAGTTTTTGGTCTACATCCTCACCACTATCATCCTCATCAAGCTTGATACTTGTACTCATGGGAGTTTGTGCATGCTTAGAGTTCTCCTATCCAAACTTCTTCACCAATTCTCTAGCATATTTGCTTTGAAAAATAAAAATCCCATCCTTAGTTTGCTTGACTTGGAGTCCGAGAAAAAATGTGAGCACTCCCATCATACTCATCTCAAAGTGATCTTGCATAACTTTAGAAAATTCTTTGCATAAAGTTTTATTAGTAGCACCAAAAATAATATCATCAACATATATTTGAACCAAAATAAAATCATTTTTTCGTTTTCTTACAAAAAGTGTATTATCAATTTTCCTTTTAGAAAAATTATTTTCAATAAGAAAACTAGAGATGCGAGCATACCAAGCTCTAGGAGCTTGTTTTAACCTATATAAAGCTTTTTGAACCCGGTAAACATAATTAGGAAAAGAATGATCCACAAAATCGGAGAGTTGCTCAACATATACTTCCTCTTCTATAAAATTATTTAAAAAGATACTTTTAACATCTATTTGAAATAATTTAAAATTCTTAAAACTTGCAAAAGCTAAAAACATTCTAATAGATTCTAACCTTGCAACCGGTGCAAAGGTTTCATCATAGTCTATGCCCTCCTCTTGATTGTATCCTTGGTCAACTAAACAAGCTTTATTTCTTGTTACAATATCATGTTCATCAAGTTTGTTTCTAAAAACCCATTTTGTTCCAATCACACTCACATTGTTAGGTCTAGGAACAAGTTTCCAAACATTATTTCTTTAAAAACTGTTTAGTTCATCATGCATAGCTAAAATCCAAAACTCATCTTTTAAAGCATCATTAATCTTTTTAGGTTATATTTGAGATAAGAAAGCAATGTTACCACATTCACTCAAGGCCTTTGAGCAGGTTAGAACTCCTTGTGAAGGACTCCCTATAATTTGCTCCTTTGGACGATTTGATGCAAATTTCCATGCTTTGGGAAGTTCTACTTGTTCATGAGTGTTAACGCTTTCCACATCCTTTTGTGCGTCTATTGACAATGTTTCATTTAGTTGCAAGCCTTCCAATCCTCCCTCAATATCATCATCATCATTATTCCTAGGCAAACCATCTTGTAAACCAATATTAGTCTCATCAAAAGTAACATTTATAGACTCTTCAACAATAAGTGTTATTTTGTTGAAGACCCTATAAGCCTTACTTCTAGGTGCATATCCTAAGAAAATACTAACATTAATTTTTGAATCAAATTTATGATGGTGATCTTTTGTATTTAAAATAAAACATTTACAACCAAAGATACGAAAATACCTAATAAATAGAGTTTTGTTATAAAAGAGTTCATAAGGAGTTTTCTTGAGCTTGGGTCTAATCAAAACACGATTTAAAACATGGGCAAGCCGTATTAACGGCTTCCGCCCAAAAATATTTAGGTAAAACAAAGCATTTAACATAGTACATGCCATCTCTTGTATGATACGATTTTTTCATTCAACAACACCATTTTTTGTGGTATTCTTGGGGTCGAAAATACATGAGTTATACCATGATGTGCACAAAAATCATTGAAAAAATTATTTTAAAATTCACCATCATGATCACTTCTAATTTTAACAACTTTTAAATCTTTTTCATTTTCTATTTTTTTACTAAAAAGGAAAATTCCTCAAAGCATTCATCTTTATTTTTAAGAAAGATTGTCCATGTAAAGCGAGAAAAATCATCAACAACAACAAACACATAATGTTTTCCTCCTAGAGAGGTAATACGCATAGGACCAAATAGATCAAGATGTAATAATTGCAAAGGTTTAGAAGTTGATACCTCATTGATGGATTTGAAAATAGATTTGATTTGTTTATCTTTAGCACAATCTTCGCAAACGGTATCCTTGATGAAGTGTGCGTTTGGTAACCCCTTTACAAGATTTCTTTTGGATAGCTTGGATATCAATTCCATATTGGCATGACTAAGTCTTTTATACCAAATCCAAGGATTCTCATCAATTGCCACAAGGCACTTCACATCTTGATAAACTAATTCATTCATCTCAAAAATGTATACATTAGATTTTCTATTAGCAACAAAAACAATTTTTTCACTCATGCTAATAATGTACTTATCCGGTTTAAAAGAGATATCAAAACCTTTATAACTTAATTGGCTAATACTAAGAAGATTATGATTCAAGCCTCTAACCAAATAAACATCTTCTATAACGGAAGAAGGAATCTTATCAATACTAGCAATGCCAATGATTTTACCTTTCTTACCGCCACCGAAGGAGACATTGCCTCTTTCAATCCTTGATAGGGTTGCAAATAGCTCTTTGTTGCCCATCATGTGATGTGAGCAACCACTATCAAGGTACCACATCCTTTTACGTCGTGTTTGTGATGTTCCCTACATAAGATGGCGTAGAAACTTTAGGTACCCAATTCTTGGGTCCTTGGGAGTTAGTGTATTTGGTACCTTTGGGTACCCATGCCATATTATAAACATTCACATTATCCTTAATTCTACAATGGGTGGATATGTGACCATGCTTCATGGAATATGTGCACACAAAGTGTTTCTTATGTGTAGAAGCATATGATCTATAATGTTCACTTCTTTGAAAACGGTAATGTCTAGTATATGCATGAGTGAGTTTTATTTTACCATTAGCAATTTCTAGTCTTTCAATTTTAGATTTTAATTGTTTGTTTTCAAAATCAAGATCTCCTAATAATTCATCTTTTTGAGCAAGAGAGGATTGTAATTGCTCAACTATGGAAGCATGCAATTTTTTAAATGAAGAGTATTCTTTAACTACTCTTTTAAATTTAAAATTTAACTCTTCTAATGCGGTAGCTAGATCACATTGCATATAAAAGGATTCGCTTTCGGAGTCGGATATAATTACCGCATCTTCATTGGCCATAAAACAAATGTTATGGTCATGAAGAGCAAACTTAGCTCCCTCCTCATCGCTATCCGAGTCACTTGGCTCGGATTCATCCCATTCGACATACATCGCCCTCTTTTTCTTGTACTTCAAGTATTTTTCTTTGATCTTTGGGCACTCCTTGGCTTGATGACCCGGTTCATTGTACTCAAAACATTTTCCTATACGAGAAGAAAAATTGTTGTTAGATCGGTTAAGATTTTTGTTTAATTTTATTATTTAGAAATTCTTCTAGAGAGGTGAGCCATTTCTCTAGAAACACCGGTTTCACTATCCGAGGAGGAGGAGTCATCAATAGCTCCTTTAAAAGCAATTGTCTTCTTTTGGGATGGCTCCTCGATTACCCGTGGGGGTTCTTCCTCCTTCTCTTTGATTTTCTTCTCATGGACCTTGAGCTTGCCAATGAGACCATCAAGGGGAAGTGTGGTGAGATCGTGAGCTTCCTCTATGATCGTAGCTTTGGGTTCCCACATCGGAGATAATGATCGAAGAATCTTGTAGTTCATCTCTTGGGATGACAACTTCTTATCTAAGCCATGCAATTCATTGATAATATAAGTGAAGCGAGAAAACATAGCATCAACGGATTCATTAGGAAGCATTTTAAATAATTCATAATCATGCATAAGCCCACTAATCTTTGATTCATTAACTTGGGGGGTTCCCTCATGTGTGATGCAAAGTTTGGTCCAAATCTCATATGCGGTAGCACAAGTAGAAACCCTATTGTATTCATTTGGTGTGAGGCCACAAATTAAGGCATTCATAGCCTTTACATTGAGATTGGCTTGGAGCCTCTCACCATCGGTCATAGAGCTAGTTTTAGGCTTTTCTACATATTTCTTTTCAATGATGTCTAGGATGTCGAGGTCAATGCAACGGAGATAGTTTCTCATCCTAGCTTTCCAATATGCAAAATTACTACCGATGAAAAGTGGGGGTCTAGTGGTGGATTGTCCTTCTAACATATGCACATTCATTTAAGTCTCCATAAGATCTTTTCTCTAAGGTGATTAGACCAAAAATTAATATAGAGACCAAGCTCTGATGCCAATTATTAGACCCTAGAGCGGAGGGGGGTGATTAGGGTTTTAAGGCAATAATTATGTAATAAAAATTAAGATAAGCAAACACCACAAAATATAATGCTAAAATAAAGGAGATAAGATAGAAATCGTTATCCAAATGACGCGCGATGTGTTCACGAGGTTCGGCTCTCTAGCCTACGTCCCCGCTCCCCACTCTCGAGGAGAATCCACTACACAACCCGGTTTGGAAGCCGGAACTTCTTCTACACAATGATCTCCACGAGATCTCACAACACAGTTGATCTCCATGAGATCTCACAACACACTTGATCTCCATGAGATCTCACGATACAGTTGATCTCCACAAGATCACCACACAATCAATGGTAGCAAATAAAGATTTGCTCTCTCTTACAATAAGCCTATGGCAAGGAGAGAGATTGCACTTGAAGCTATGAATGTGGGATGTGCAGGTATAAAACAAGGAATTGGATTTTGAAAGTTTAAGGCTCTTGAACTCAAGAATTAAACACAATTGATTTTTCTCTTGCAAAGTTGGTTAAAAAATAAATGGGGTAGTTGGGTATTTATAGTGAAAAGTAACAGCTGTCAAAACCCCAAAGAAATCATCAAAATCCCCTAAAATCCAGTTTTCTGAAACTATACAAAAATAGCCGTTACAGTGTTATGAGTCGACTCAGTACTATTCATGAGTCGACTCATAATTGGTCGTTACAGGCTAAAAATCAACTTATGGGTCGACTCATAAAATTCATGAGTCGACTCATTATGCATGAGTCGACTCATGCGGTCGTGGGTCGACTCAGCGTAAACAAAACACATATTCCAGCACAGTTTATGAGTCGGCATATGACAGTCATAAGTTGACTCAACCTGATGGGTCGACTCATGATGTTGTGAGTCGACTCGTCAGAAACAAATAACAACTACGAGATAGTTTATGAGTCGACTCAATACTGTTCATGAGTCGACTCATAAATATGCACACAGAAAATATCACTTTGAAATTGTAGACGGTAAAAATTATCGCCGCGAATTTGTACATAAATCCGCCCACGAATCGGAACCGCCCACTTGGGTGAAGGGCTAACCGCAACCACGGATTGGATTTGCTAGCACGGGCCCAAACGACACAAGCCCCATATTCGCCCTCATGCGCGAAGTCAACTAGATTCGCCGGTATGGTAGGCTCGCCCTCATGAGCCAGATTCGCCGGTATGGTAGGCTCACCCTCATGAGCCAGATTCGCCGATATGGTAGGCTCGCCCTCTCAGCAAGATTCGCCTGCATGAGTCGAAAGCCAAATTCATACCTAACGGGCTTTCCCTACTTCCCGTGACCCGAAAGGAGAAGGCACAGTGTTCCAGGACCGTCGAGTGGCCGCCCACAGTACGAGTGATCGGACAGGTGCCGAATCAACCTGAACCCTCATAAATGCAGTTCACCTCGCCCGTCAGAGTCAAGAGCTGGATCCGCCGTCATTCGGTAAGCTGTCCAAGCCCACTCGAGTACTGGGCACCCGCTTTCTCACTTCTCATAACCTGAGGGGAAAGGGCACAGTACTCCGGTCCCATCGAGCAACCGCTCACAGTACGAGTGATCGGACAGACGCCAGATCAACCTACGCGCTCATAAATGCAACTCATCTCACCAGTCCAAGTCAAGAGCTGGATTCGCCGGCGCACAGTAGGCTGGCCAAATCCACTCGAGTAGTGGGCAATCACTGCCTCACATACGAGGAGGGGCCTTCCCACTCCTACGTGACATGACGTGAAGCACAACCCCTCGAATGACCGCTCATAGTACGGGTGAGCAGCAAGATACCCCTCAACAGTACATGGTCACATCCCATAGTTCAAGGAGTGACCACGCCGTCTCTCCACTATTTAAGAACTTCTTCCAGCCACGAAGAGGAGGTTCAGAACTTCTTCCAACCAAATAGAAGAGGTCTAGCTTTTCTTCTAGCGACGAAGAAGAAGTTCAGCTGTTTTAGCCATTCATCAACTCGCTCAGAGTTGAATCAGCTAACCGAACCACTAGCTCTCGACCCCCAGCCGGGTCGACGATAAGCTCTCTGCATAATTCTTGCATTGCAGCGTCCTCTTCTAGTTCTGAGCCCTGATCGCCGGCAAATTAGAGGAATCGAACTCCATCAACCCGAGCTTCTACTGCGTACTGAAGCTCTCTAATAACCTCGGTCGAACTGTCCAAGGGAAGCAGACTCGGCACGAGAATCGAGCGAAGCATCCTGTAGCTACCGAAAGTCCCCACGTTAAATAAGGAGGGCATTCCCCCTGCTTCTGTCGTAAACGTTTGATTATTAATTTGTAATAAGCTATTCTTATAAATACAAACGAAGTTCTCTGCTTTCGAGAAATCAAAATTTACACCTACAGAAATTTGTTAAAAATTATCAAATAAATTCAGAAAAATGTAAACCTTTGAGAATAGTTTAAAAACATTTTGACAAACTTGTTTGAAAAGAGATTTTGCAAAAAGGTCCTCGTATTTATGAAAGACATCATTTTGACAAAAGAACCAAAATACAAGTTTTTAAAGTATGCAAGTGTGTGTGATGTCCCGAATAGCTTCAAATGAAATCTACTACTTGCCTACAATCTAGCACTAGAGAGAAAAGAAAAACTAGCAAATATCCTCATATAGAATAATATTTCTTTGAGTCTTGATTGTTTTGATTTGATGAAGCTTTCACTTGTATATGTTGTTCTTGATTAACATTTGCTTCATCACATTGCCTCCACCTCCTATAGATATTGACATTGTACCTCATATTCCATCCAATCCTCTATATATGGTACTAACAAGCTTGATATACATATTAACTACAATATCACTCAACAAGCAATTAGTTCGATAATGGTTGTTGTAAATTATCATCAAAATATAAGGGCTAACAGTGGACTGACAAGCCAACTGATTATTCCAACCTCCATATATTTGGAAGTCTAGTGTACGTAATGTACAATGCCCAAGAAATTACAAAGCTATATTCAAAATCCAGAAAATGCATATTCTTGGGGTATGCTCATGGAGTAAAGGGGAGCAGAGATGTTATCTTTGTAGAGAACCAACTACAAAGTGAAGAGAAAGAAAAGAAGTTCGAGGAAGGACTCAAAGACTATAGCTGTTCAGGTAGAAGATGATCCGAATTCTTCTGAAGCAACACCGGAGCATGATGTACAAGAACTGGTCGAGTCTGAGGCTCCAGAAGTTCGAAGGTCAACTCGTGAGAGAAGACCACCGACTTGGCACTCGGAGTATATTACAGAGAGTAATGTTGCATACTGTCTTCTAACAGAAGATGAAGAGCCATCAACTTTTCATGAAGCTATAAATGGCACAGATGTATCTTTGTGGATGGCAGCAATGCAGGAAGAAATTGAAGCTCTCTATAAGAACAAGACTTGAGATCTTGTGTTATTGCCACAAGAAAGTAAGACCATTGGAAACAAATGGGTCTACAAGATCAAGCGAAATGTCGATGATCAGGTGGAATGATATCATGCTAGATTGGTGGTAAAAGGATATGCTCAGAAAGAAGGTATTGATTTTAATAAAATATTTTCTCCTGTAGTTCGACTTATAACAGTCTGAATAGTCCTGGCTATGAGCGCTATATTTGACTTACATCTAGAGCAGCTAGATATAAAAACAACATTTCTTCATGGAGATCTTGAAGAAGAAATTTACATGCTCCAACCAGAAGATTTTGAAGAAAAAAAAGAGAACTTAGTTTACAGATTGAACAAATCTTCGTACAGTCTAAAGCAGGCGCCGAGGTGTTGGTATAAGAGATTTGTTTCATTCATCATGAGCTTTGGATACAACAGACTTAATTCAGATCCGTGTGCATATTTCAAGAGGTTTGGTGAAAATAACTTTGTTATCTTATTGTTGTATGTTGATGACATGTTGGTTGCAGGCCCCAACAAAGATCGTATCAAAGAATTAAAGGCTCAGTTATCTAGATAATTTGAAATGAATGATTTAGGATCTGCAAACAAGATTCTAGGGATGCAAATTTACTGAGACA
This sequence comes from Asparagus kiusianus, assembly GCA_022839385.1. Classification (NCBI taxonomy): domain Eukaryota; kingdom Viridiplantae; phylum Streptophyta; class Magnoliopsida; order Asparagales; family Asparagaceae; genus Asparagus; species Asparagus kiusianus. Next base: position 85,168 of record BQKN01067443.1, read on the forward strand.
GGGTTAATAGAAAGATTTAGCTTTCTCAGAAGAACTATTTGAAGAAAATCTTACGGCGCTTTAACATGCAAGATTGTAAGTCAATTTCTACCACACTTCCTATTAGTTTTAAGTTATCCTCCAGTATGAGTCCTAACAGTGAAGAAGAGAGGATGTAGACGTCTTGAGTACCGTATGCATCAGCAGTGGGAAGCTTAATGTTCGCGATGATTTGTACAAGACCAGACATTGCACAAGCAGTGGGAGTGGTTAGTTGATACATGGCAAATCCTGGTAAAAAGCATTAGAATGTTGTAAAGAGGGTTCTAAGATACATTCAATGAACCTCAAATGTTACATTATGTTATGAGGGATCTGATTTTATTGTCAGTGGATATGTTGATTCTGATTATGCAGGTGATCGTGATAATAGTAAATCCACCACAAGCTATGTGTTTGCACTCGCTGGCGGAGTTGTAAGCTGGGTTTTAAAACTACAGTCAGTTGTGGCTACTTCAGCAACAGAAGCAGAACATGTAGCAACTATACAAGCTAGTAAAGAAGCGATGTGGTTGAAGATGGTGTTGGAGAAACTCGGCCATGAACAAAAGAAGATTTCTCTATTTTGTGACAGTCAGAGTGCTTTGTATTTGGTAAGAAATCCAGCCTTTCATTCAAAGACCAAACACATTCGAGTTTAATATCACTTCGTTCGTGAAAAAGTGGAAGAAGGAACAGTGGATATGCAGAAAATTCACACCGAAGACAACCTAGCAGATTTTTTTAACAAAAGCAGTCAGTACTGACAAATTTATTTGGTGTCGATCCTCTTGTGATCTATCAGAGACGTAAAATAACATGAAGATAGCAATATAGAAAGAATAATGTGAAGATATGATTGATACTCAATCAAATCTTCAAGTGGGAGATTGTCAAGCACCGAAACCAGCAACCCACGTTTTTGACCAAAAGCAAAAGAGTGGGCCCTGCTTTTGAAAAATGCACTGGGTTAGGCACCGAGTTTGGAAATTTCAAAAGATGCACAGTGCAATATTAATATTTTATTATGCACAATATGTTTTCAAACACTATAAATATGCTCCAAATTCTTAAGGAAAAACTCATCCCAGAAATAACTTCTTTTATAGAAGAGTGAGAGAGAAAAAAATAGAGAGAGTATCTCCTTGTAAAGAGAGATTGTAACTTTAGAGTTTTCTCCTCATAGTGGATTCTTCTATCCTTGCCTGTGGACGTAGGCAATCAAGTGCCGAACCACGTAATTAAATCTATGTGTCCAACTTTTTATCTCTACTTTTGCTCTACTATTGCTACGATCATGTTCTATTAGACCCTGAGTTTATCCCAACAAGTGTATACTCTTTTTGTTTTTCTGATTAGATCTTTAAAGTTAGAAGTTTTGTTGGAGTACAATGATTTTATATATTTAGCTCAATCTAGTTGAGTAAACTAATCATAGTGGAACAAATCAGGCAACAAATACATAGGGACACTTATATTTTCATGGTACATATAGAGAGTATTTCTTACATATTTTTTCACAGTACATGGAAAGTAGTAACAATATAACTCACTTTATGATATATATATACACACACACACAGATACACATACATGCATACAGTTCGTTTAGCTTAATATAATTGGGAAACTGATCATATAATATAGTTCATTAGACTTAGGTAGCCGGAAAATTAGCAGCAGCAGCACTGGCACCAGCAGCATTAGCAGTAGCAGGTTCAAGCATCAACACGATGTTAGGGAGTTCAGGCTCGCACTCCTCCTTCTCTTCCTCTTTCATCACCTTCCCTTTACCCTCCGGCATCGCATACTCATTCACGTTGCCCATCAACGGAATCATCTTGCACCAAGTTCTTAGTAGCACGTGCAGCACGTTTTTCAAGCTGTGCAGCTCCCCGTAGCCCGGGTTTGAGCTGAGACGCTCCGATTTCCTTGGATCCAGCTCTGTCGTCACCCCAATGTCGACATAGTCTCCCAGGGCTGGTATCAACGTAGGCGGCAGGGTGGGAACAATATCGCCCTTGTTCTTGACATGAATCACGTTGAGTTTGGGCTGTTTGTTGAGCAGCTGGCTGAAAGCGTTGTTTCCGACCCTCGGACACGCGAACGTCACCGCGGTCACGGGGAAGTAGTCATTTTTGCCCTTCTTGGACAATCCTTGCACCACTATGTCGAACGCGCTGAGCACAGCTAGCGTACCTCCCAAACTGTGTCCCACGCAGACTATGCTGAGCTCCTCGTCTTTGTACTGCCTGACGAGTTTCCTAAGGCTGACTATGAGCTGTGCGCGAGCGCTGAACTTGCTGAAGGGAGACATGGAGTTCCTCTCTGTGTAGACGTGGTACCAAGCTTCGGCAACCTTGTCAGATATTTCATATATAAATTCAAATTAAAACTCTATGCAATCAATTAAAACAGCAAAATATAAAATCGAATTAGCTGCTATTTAAGTGTCGTTAGTCGTCGCATATCACTGTCACAGAATTGCAATTTTTTTAAAGTGTCACAGAATAATAATTGTTGTTTTGTAGAGACTGATAAATGTAACTATTAACTAACGGTAAATATCGAAGACATCTAATTAATTAGTTACGACAGTGAACTAGTGAAAAAAGAAGAAATTTGCAAAATAGACCTATTTTGCTAAATATTTAGCAAAACAGACCGTTTTGCTAAATATTTAGCAAAATAGACCTCTTTTTGGCCAACAGGCTAAAAAAGGGTAGATTTTGCAAAACAGACCATTCGAAACATACGGGACTAGTAGTCCCGTATGATTTAATTCTCCATTAAACCATACGGGACTACTAGTCCCGTATGTTTTGAATTGTCTGTTTTGCAAAATCGATCCCTTTTTGACCTGATGGCTAAAAAAAAGTCTGTTTTGCAAATTTTTCTGAAAAAAAAAAACATCCCAGGGGTTAGGTTAGTAGGTGCTTGAGCTTACTTTGAATCTCAAGTCCCTCCACTTTGTTTCTCCTTCTACAAGCTTGTTTTTATAATAAATTGGCCAAAACCAAATAATAGATACAACTACATTAAACATGATTTATTATGAAGCTTAAAACAAATAGGTGAGGCGAAAAAGAAACCTCTATATTAAAAAAACCAATTAATGCGATAAGAAAATTAAACATTTTTTTAATTCATAAAAAATTCCTCAATGACCTAAAATATGGGACCAATAGACGGGACAAGTGAGGTGTCTCATTCCTATTGGATAATGAGTTGGTCATCATTAATGATGGCCAACTCGTTATCCAATAATAGGGGGACATCTTACTTGTCCCTCTTATTGGTCTCATATTTTGGGTCCCTGTAACAAAGCTCTTAATTCATTTTCCCACCAAACCTTGGGCTCTCCGCTGATCGTCTTCAGCAACTCCCGCCAAGGATACGGCACCACCCAATCCCACCACGAATAACTCATAACCTGTGGCAGTTCAGGCGGCGGGCTCTGCAACGGGTTCACAGGCGTCTGCGAAAAGTTGAGATTATTGATCCACTCGGTCATCGTCTCGGTCCCACGCCAAGCTACGCAAATCTCTCTCCGTCCAGTTTCCTTCGCGTATTTATCGGAGGAGACCGCGACGTAGCCTTGGAAGTTGGAGCCGGTGACACGGGCTATGCTTGGTGGTATTGGAAGGATTGGGATAGGAAATATCGGTTTGTTGAGGTTTGTTGTGACGCTTGCATACAGCAAGTCCATCACTTTGTAATCGGAATCATAGGGGAAGTCAGTTTTTTTGAGGAGCTCTTCTTTGGTGTAGCGGCAAGAGGCGAAGAAGATGGAGTTGTTTTTGTTGAAGGCGTCGTAGGTGACTTGAGCCATGTCGCCCCAGCGGCTGAGCCAGGACCCGAGTTTGTGGTCCATTGGGTTCAGTAGGTTAGCCCAGTGGTTGGATCCAAGGAGCTCGGCCCATGATGGCTCTTTGCTAGAGGACGTAGGGGCCATCGCTAGTGGAGAAATGAATTGTGTGTGTAATGCTCTCAGTTGAGGGTAAGAGGTCTGATTTATAGAAGTTGAAGGATTAGAAAATGACTTGACTTTTGAATAACGAGTCCTATAATAATTAAGTTAGATGGTGTTAGGAATTGGGTCTTTGTTAATTTGGTACATTTTATTGCATTTTTATACCTCTATTCATCTAAATTTTCATGCAGAAATAATCACTAAAATATCTCTTTGATCAATTTTGTAGGAAATAAGAAGTTTATAAACAAATGAGCCAATAATTAAAGCAAAACTAGAAGAGCCCAAGAGCATTTAAGAGAAGTACAAGAGATTAAAAGGAGTTAATTACAAGATAAATGAAGTCCACAAGCCTATATATCAAGTCTTGGAGAGGAATGAAGAGGATCAGCCCGATCAAAACAAAAGAAGGCTAGTTGGTAGCGATAGTGCTATTGATACTAGTATCGATACCCCCATTAATACTGATAGAAATACTTAGCAGCCAGAGAGCAAAACCGATTGAAATCAATAGTGTAGATTGTTTTGAGAGATACAATGGTTGTAATTCATTATTGTAAACCCTATTTTTTGCTATAAATAGGGAGCTAGACTTGAGGAAAATTAAACTATGCAAACTTTTTGTAACTCCATTTTGGTGAGAAGGGTGATTTTGTGTTCCTTCCAATTTTGCACTTTTTGTAATAAAATAAATATTTTTCTTCTCTAAATTCCTCTTAAAATTTGGAGATTTGGAGATGATTTGGGAGCTTCATTATTGTGAAGAAAGCTTTTCTCTTTGCGAGTATTTCTTCTCTGATTCATGTTTTTAATTCAGTCTTTCTTCTTTTTTAATTCATGCTTTTTTCTAGTTTAATTAATGCTTAACTAGTCTCTTAGGATAATTTAATTTCTAGCTTAATAATTAGTTTAAATTCTTGCTTTGACTGCATGTTTTCTGTTATTGTAATTAAGTTAGGAATTAATATGAATATGTAGCTAATTTTCTTAGGTTATTTACGATTTGATAAATCTAGTATAATTATTATTTGGTTTTAGAATTTCTCTCTTTATGCTTAATTGGTCATGTTTAGAATAATAATTAATTAGTAATTGGTAGAATAATCTAAATTGATAGGTTGAATTTTCTTTGAGTAGTTTGATAACCTATACTTTTTAATGTTCTAAAATTACTTTTTAATTTGATCATTTCTATCCATGAAATCTAATGTTACTTAGATTATAATTTGATAAACTATACTTTTTTTGAGTAGATGAATAGCTTATGCTTTTTAAATCTAAGGTAATAAATGATAAAAAGAGAGTAATTTTTAAATCTAAATAATTGAAAGTACCCTAATGCCACTAGGAAGGAACCCTAGAGGGGGGGTGAATAGGGTTTATGCTAATCTAATCCGATTTATGCCAATTTAAATTTATTGACAAATATCCTAGCAAGAATGATATATGACAAGATATATATGCAAGGATATACAACTAATACAAGGGTGAAACAAACAACATAAGATAGTGGGAATATAAACAATGTGTGATTGACAAAGGCAATATGAATAATAAGCACGAATATAAAAGTGCGCCAATGCAATCACAAACAAAACGATATGTTCACGAGGTTCGGTCCGCCTGACCTACGTCCCCGCTCCTCACCTCGAGGAGATCTCCACTATCACACCCGGTTTGGAAGCCGGAACTTCTCTACACACTCGGTTTTCTAGCTAACCGAAAACTCTACAA
>BQKN01067443.1:105892-131719 GCA_022839385.1 Asparagus kiusianus
TGATATCAATGAAGAAAGCAACAGATTTTCCCGCGAACACACCGGTGTTGTCCTCTTCCGCTTTGTTATTTCCTCCAACTAGAGTCATGCTTTTCAATAAGCAAGGCGTCTTGCGCGCCCTTAACCTTGGTCGAGAGCAAGTAGCAAGACTTGACCTCTCGCTAGTTGCTCCTGGTGACTCCGACTCCATTAGGAGTCAGAAACTTCATCATCTAGTGATAAGTTGAAGGAACGGTCCGCAGAAGGTGAAGGGCGCTTAGGCCCAAAATGACATTGTGGACTGACTTTAGGTTCATCACTAGGAATTAGACTTGGATGGTGGTTTGCCTAGGATACTCTCCAATTGTTAGTAGGAGAGTAATCATCTCTTCTGACAAAAGAGAGTGGCCGGTGAATCCAATGAGGAGACCTCTCTAGGGGAGCATGTGAGATTTGTTGATGCCCATCTAGTTGAAGGTGTCGATATACAAGATGTCCATCGAGCTCCCTATGTTGACCATGATCTGCTTCACCTGGTAGCCATCAATCCCCGCTGTTATGACGATGGGGTCGTTATGAGGAGTGTCAACGCCTTGCAGGTCAGCATCCTAAAAGAGATGGGCTCCTCCACCTTCGTCCTCTTGTCGCCTTGGTTGACCCGCAACGCCCTCTTAGCATATCTCTTACGGGTGTTTTTGGATGACCTCTAGTGATAGGACTACCACTGATCATATTGATGACCCTCTTATGGTTGGTCTCTAGGGGTCGGCTATCTTGGAGGGGGTCGAGGACGAGGTGACCGCAAGCGGGATCTCCTATCCGCCTTGGCTAGGCCAGCTTCCCTATGGCCTCTCTGAGAGACGAGGTTATTCAAGTACCCACTCTCGATCAGATCCTTGGTGTCCCTCTTGAGGATACGACAGTCATTGGTAAGGTGATCGTGATCCTTGTGATAGTAGCAAAACTATCTGGTGTCTCGGTTCCGTGGATATGACCTCATCTGAGGAGCAAGCTCCTTGAGGTGTCCCTCCTTTTGGACCATTGCAAGATCTTTTGTGAGGGGGGGTGTTGAAGCTAGTGAGAGCAGACTTCAGAGCCGGGTCCTTCTGTCGATCCTTCCCGTTGGACCAATTGGAGCGGGAGTTGACTCTTGGAGGGTCTCTTGGTAGCGGCGCCACCGCCAATGCTGTTGCTGGAGTCGACGGGGCAAGTGACACTGTTGCTGCTGAAGTTGTGGCTGTGGAGGTCTCTGTAGCTCTGGCTGATGCCTTATAAGCTCGGGCATCCTCCATGTCCATATACCGTGAGCTTTGGCCATTGGTTGCTCCTGATTGGTGACTGACTTCTTGGCAAGCGAGTCAGCCAACTCGTTGCTCTGCAAGCCAGCCATGAGAGCAGACATAGCGACCACATTGCCTAGATCGTTGACCTCCAACCTTTTCGCCTGGAACCTCTTGAAGTATGTGTAGAGCTTGGCGTTATTTCTATACATCAAATGCATTGATTATTGAATGATGTTAATAGAACTTAAGTACTTTATTGGACGTGGATGAAGGTTTAGTTGAAGTAAGTTGAGTAAAAAATGTATAATAATATTTAGGTGACAAAAAAGTAAGATAAATGTACATCCCTTAAAGATAATTTATGTACATCTTATACTAACTATACTATATAGTTTACTAATCTATAAATATAAAGTTTCTTAATATTTAAATATTGAAGTCTAGTAAAAAAAATATAAGTAACTATTAATAGTTTTACTGTAGTTTATAAAATATATCTAACTATAGTAAATTATAGTTATAATATTGTAGTCGTAAATTCTTTAACTTTAATTAATGTGATATAATTTAATAAGATTGGGGGTTATGAGAAGAATTTAAAAGTTATATTTAGTGTTAGGAGTTAATGGATGAATGTTATGAGTGTGTGGTTAAATGAAAATTTGATGGTCATAAAGACAATGGTAATAAAAATTTGAGTATGAATGTGTCATCATGTATGTATGAATGGATGGATGTGTAGTCAATGGTGACATTATGAAAAATTAAGTATTTGTGTGTCTCATGTATGCATGGATTGATGTGTTGGAGGGCATATTAAGGAGAAATATTTTAACATAGCAACTCGCTTTTATAACAGTATTAGATTAGATTATACGTTACAGAAGTAAGGTTTTGATGTTTGACATGCGTGTCGTTTCACATGCGTGTCGAGATTAAAACGATTATATTGTAATGCTTTGAACTATGCGCATTGTGATTTATTCGGAATAAAATTAATAATTATCATGTTCACATGAATTGCACTTATTTCAATAGATTACATTCCAAAAGATAAACCACATCTATACATTAAATAATTAATTTTTGAAACTAAAAGTGCTATTTGGTTGTGGAGAGGATCAAATCCCCACCAATTGCAGATCTTAACATTTTTTGCAACTTCTATCTGTTAGGACATAGTATGTTTGAGTTATAATAAACTCTCATTTGGTACTAATATATATTTGAGATGATATAATACCTGTAAACACATGTATATGAAGGTTATGAGGCGAAACGATGCGAAAATAATTATTTATGCTGATTTCGGTCATGAAACCATCGATGGTCAAGGCTCATTGATGGTGTGCAGTGAACAATCCTAAAATTTTAAAAAGTTAATTTTGAACCATCGATGGCCTATAGTGAACCATCGATGGTCGATACACATTATAGATTGCCTACAATGACCAATTGCAGATTTTCAGAAACTCAAAATTAAACTATTGACAATCTACATGCACCCATCGATGGTGCTCATAAAACCATTGATGGTCATGAGGAACATTGATGGTCATGAGGAACCATTGATATACACTTTATATTTTATATTTTGAGTTCAAAAATAAACAAACCCTGTAAGATGGGTTTATTGCAACGTATAGAACTAGGCAGAGTTCTTTGTAAATGGGATAAAACTTTGGGTTTAAACTAAAACCCCCTTAAACCTATCACTTAGCCTCAATTAGATTTAACAGAAAACCGCTATAATTGATACATGGCTAAATTCTAGAAAAAAATGACTAAAAATACTCCTTTGCCTTTAGGAGCATTGATTAACTTAAACCAACATGTCAGAATCAAGGAACTTCAAATAATTGGGTTTTTAGATATTAGGTGTTCCTTAAATCAAAGGTATTTTCTTGGGGCGGCCTAGTGAGTCGCATAACAAAGCCGTGTCGCTCACTCGTGGGAGGCATGTGTTCAATTCCTATCTTCGCCAAAAGCGCCATAAAAACAAAACTTAAAGAAAAATATCATAGGTATTTTTTGTATTAGTCCCTCAAATCTTCATATTTAATATTAGTCCCTCAAATACCACTAATATGTTAGATATTAGTGTATATGATTAGTGGAAGTTATAAATACAGGGGAAAATATTCTATTTTCTTCAACATTGGGCATTAACGGACAATTATGTCCATTTCTACCAAAACCCAAACCCAAACCCAAACCCACAACTTACTAATCTCGAACCTATTAAGAAAATAGTTTCATCTTTCTTCTTACCCCAATGATAAAATTGTAGCGAACCCATTAAAATCAACGATTCTTTTATTGAAATATTTTCAAAAGGCCGTTGATACTCCACCGCACTCCATATTTCATCTTCTAGCTTAGACCCTCAAACCCGAGTGAACTGCCAATTTGAAAATGAAGTTCTCGAGTTCAACTTCAGTTGGCGGTGGTGTCAATGTGGAGGGGGCTAACACTAATTATAGTTCACTTTTTTGAATGGTAAAATTAATCAGGGACTAGCATCAACATAGTAGTGGTTCTTGAGAGACTATTATCAAAATACCTATGATTAAGGGACTACTACCTGAAAGGATAATTTGTATCTAAAAAGATTTAATATTAGTCCCTCATATTTTCAATTATTTCATATTGGTCCCTCAAATCCGAAGGGTCTTGCAATTTGGTCCTCACTGACCAAAATACCCATTTGTTATGATTTTTCACTTAAAACCAAACTTGTTAAAAAAATGGTTTTTGTCACATTGATACCCTAAGATCTACACCTTTCTAACTTTAATACCCCAAATAATTTTTTAACATTTTGATACCCTAAAGGTTACAACTTTTTTAACTTTGATATTTTGAAGTATTTTTTGTGACACGTTTGTTACAACAAAATTTCACCTTTTAAACTTTGATACCCTAAAATTTTATTTTTGACACTTTGATACCCCAAGCTTTAGTATATCAAAGTTAAAAAATGTATAAATTTTGATGTATCAAGTTAAAAAGGTGCGGAACCTTTGAGGTTATGAACGTTGAAAAATATGTAAACTTTGGAGGTATCAAAGTGTCAAAGAAAGTTTGGTGTATCAAAGTCAAAAAAAGTGTACACTTTGGGGTATTAAAGTTTCAAAAAAAACCTTTGGGGTATAAAAACTTAATATTGCGTAAATTTTAGAGTGTAAAATTGCAAATAACCCTTTAGAAAAATATTAGCTGACGGCATTCTGGCCAATGAGGGACCAAATTGTAATAACTCTACGAATTTCACAGATTTGAGGGAGTAATATGGAATTATGGAAGTCAAGGGGCTGATATTTTTGGGCCGAGCTTCAGATTTCTTCCCCAAGTTTATCGATCTCAATTGCTGATCTCCTTCCTCCTCCTCTGATCTCAATGGATCCCCAATTCCTCGGCGGCGGTATCAGCAGCGGAGGCGGAGGTTGGATGATGATGCCGACACCAAATTCATCATCATCCATTATGAGCCCTAATCAGACTCACGAATCTCATCACTCTCTCATCAATCCCCAATACCAACTTCAACATCATCAACAACACCAGCAGCAGCAACAATTTCAGCAGCAGCAGCAACAATTTCAGCAGCAACAACAGCAGCAGCAATTTCAGCAACAGCAACAATTTCAGCAGCAGCAGCAGCAGTTGCAGCCACAACAACAGCAGCAACATCAGTCTCTGGCTTCTCATTTCCATCTTCTTCATGTGAGTTCTTTGGCCTTACGAAAGAATTAAGTTTTGGAGGATGAACGGGGGGAAATTTTTGGACTCTTTGCAACTTTATATGGCCTTTATTTCTTTTTACTACCTGAAATCAATTATGGGTTATCAATAAGTTGTTATAACTAATGACTTCCTGATTGTGTTCTCTTGGACATATAAAATGGTAAAAAGTTGGAACATATTGATTGTATATCATGCGTCGCAAGCTAATCTGCAAACTTATGAACATCAATTTGACAGTGATACATCAAGTTTTAATGTGCTTCATGTTTTTGATTATTTCTATCTATAGTATGGGGACAACCGAACCGAAGTACTGCAAAATTAGATTTAAGATAAGCAAGATGTTTGTACTTCCCAAAATAACAAAGATTAGAAATTTACCACCTATCTCATACCTATTTGGATTTAATATAAACTTGACATATAAAAAGTTTCATATAAAATCTGTGATACATAGAGGAGATCATGTGTAACAAGTAAAGGCAGAGAAGAATTAGGTGTTCAGTGAATTCTTCAGCTGCAACCATACATTATAGACCAATATAGGCATATGTTAGAACTCTTTAAGAATGGAAAGCGACATGTGAAACTTTTTATGTGGATTAAGGAGGGAAAAGAGTCTGTGAGGTTTCTGGAGGTGTTGGAGGATACTTATCGCTCAAAGTTGAGCAGCCACGAAATGTGGTGTTATTAATTTTAATTGTGAGGATACTCTTGCTTTCAAACTGGGAGGGGAACTTATGTGCTTAGCTTTCATGGACCCTGCTTTAGCCTCTCTGCATCACTCTGTTTTCCATTTCATCTAACATTTTATAGTTCGCTGGCCTCAGGCACACAGGTTGCTTTGAGTTGAGGCCATCATAATATCAATATAATTGTGCTTATTGATGGAATAGGATACAACTGAGTTGATAAAAACTTCTTATGATGAAGATTAACATGTTACAATTATTCAATCAGTTTTCTGGATTTCTTGAATTTTAACAGCTTCAAGGTAGATGAAAATTAATGGTTATTTCTCATTTGGTTCCTAGTATTTTCATGGATTTTATGATTTTCCATTTGAACCTGTAATAGTCTTTTATCATATCATGATTGCTTATTTAGCTGTTATGTAGTATGAAGCTCGTGTTTTTATACATATTCAATTCTGAAGTGTTGGCACAGTATCTTTTCACTCACATAGTCACTTAATACTTGGTAATGGTTTATTTTTACGTGTAATATAAAAAAGTAGAAAACAGCTACTTGCTGAAGTTTATGCTATATAAGGAATTCCTTCTTGAGGAGGTAGGGCGGTAGAGGAACGGATAATTAAATGAAACAAGCTAGGAGTTATTAGAGGCGAGAGTTTGGCATCAGGTGAAGATTAATATATCATGGTGGGAGCACTAGTTGAAAATGCTTTGTGTAGTGATGTATGTTTGATTGCTTGTAGCTGGATGTGCTACGCTATCCTGGCTGAATGTAACGTCAACCATTGATGTTGGCGTGCAACACCATTGTTTGAACTCCACTACGGCTTTTGCAAAACCTCTTTGGGCTCTTGTATCGGTGGAAAGAAGAAAACAACATTTATAAATATAGTTGTTGATGTGGCCTTGATGATGCTGGCAGTATTTCATCCTATTCTGCATTGTTCCCAAATAACAGTAATGAAATATATATATAATAGTTGAAAAAAACCTGTTATATAACCCGTTTTGTAACTTATGGTGCCCTCTTGTTATGTAACACATCCATTTAACGCTGAAACAATTTAACCCAGAAAAAACATGTTATATTGCGTTAAATGTGTGTTACATTATATAACCAGTTAACATGGGTTTTTTAAGGTTAAATTGCATCTCTAATTAGGACGGTGGATGCATCTTCACCATCCAAATTATTTAAACTCTACCCCTTTTAGTCATGATCACCCTATTCTTTTCCTGCAAATATGCAATCTCTTCGCCTCCTCCAACCAAACCTTAACTCCTTGCCTCCTCTGAAACTCCACTGGCTATCCGCGGCTTCCGCAACTCCGGTGAGATTATTTTTTTTATTTTTAGTTATGTATTGGGCATCTTAGATTACATCATTTAAATAAATAGTGATTTTTAATTATCTTCCAAATTTTAATATTTTCTATTGGCAATTTACCCTAAATCATATCAAACTTGCTGCTCCATTACTTTACCATTCAACATAACTTTTTAAGAACTACCACAGAATTAGAATACAGTGATTAATTAGTGGGTTAATTGTGTTGGTGAGATAATTACTTTCAGTTATTCCTTGATTTTAATTAGGTTTTAATTTTTAGTTTTCAGTTAATACTAAATGTTGTGAAATTAAGTTTGCACATAATCTCTGTATATAATTTCTTACTATTGTTACATTGTCATATTTACTTTGGTTGATTTAGTAAACTTGATTAGGAATTAGAATATTTTTGTAAAGTTAAGAACTTGAGAGTCGGAAGTGTTTGGTTTATTTTAGACTTATTTTTATTGCCTTAAACTTGGCGACGCTAATGTATTTGATCATTTGATGACGCTTTTTGGGATGGTTGTTAGTCATATATGGCTAACTTTTGTCAAGAATTTGTGATAGTATATTTTTATATTTGATCATTGTGATGTATGTTTGAAAAGTTTGATGATTCTAAGTATTAAAGTTATTATGAATTGTTAATATTTACAAAATATTTAAATAATTAATAAACAATATAATCTACGTTATGTGTTATGTTTTCCCCCTTAACTCCTAACAGGAGGTCAAGCGTTACATAACTCATTTTCGTTATTTTCAACATTGATACATACACACACATTGGGTCGGGGGGTGGGGAGTAGTTTAGCCAATGTTAAGAACTTTTGATTAACAAAGTCTATCAGTCAGCTATCAACTGTGTACATAACTTTCAGTTGCCCCTGAACACCTAAAGTTTCCATCGTTCATAACTGTAATTTTATGGCTAAATATTTATGGATCAAACACCTAGACGAAGAACATGAAGCAAAAATTGGAAGACAGCCGTGCTCAGGATGCATGATGTGTTATGAGTTCTCATTAAAATATTTGTAACTTCTTGCGTGTTAGCTTAGGTATAGTTTGCAGAAAATTCGAAACATAGGGCATGCTACAGTACTTGGTACCATGTAAATAAATTAAAGGAATAAAAAAAAATCAAGCTAATGCAGTCCAGCCTAGGGTGCTCATGCTGATGAATTTTTATATTCTACAAGAATTCATGAATTCATTGAATGCTATTTTAGCAGTAAATTTACTGCTAGGATAATAGCTTAATTTTATCAGGTTATGCTATATGCCAAAGGATATACTCTTATGTAACTAGGTTGATTGAAAGAGAAGTGTATATTAAATTTGAGCAAAATATCCCGTCCTGTTCTTTCTGTATCCTTCAACCAGAGTCGCAGACAATTTAATAGTTGACTTGAGTTTCTCTACCACCTTTACAAAATATCTTTGAGCAATTATGTGGTTCTTTAGCATGCCTTGTGTAGGGCCTTAGTACACGCTTAATCTTGACAGTTCTTTTCTTATTGATCTTTATAAGAGACGCATATGGTACTCTTTTAATTTCTATATGGTTACTTGAAAGCTGAAGTAGTGAAATCACATGCTGAACTTTTGATCTTTGTGCTTTATGTTGTAAGTTATACTACGTCTTCATGACTGAATTTGGATTCAGTATCCTAAGTTCTATTTTTGGTTCCTAATGGTTTACTTCCTTTCAGTTGGTGGAAAGTTTAGCAGAAATAACTGAAACTGGAACTCGAGACCCGCATTCAGATGCACTGGTAAGAAATTGGCTTTCTGCTAACACACACTTATGCAAATAGATGATTCTTTTTGGATATAAATGTTCCTAACCATCATGATTTGCTTGAAAGCATAGTTTATATAATCTCTAGACTCAAGTACGTTTGGTAAATGTAGCAGATGACTAAAAAAGGTAACTTTACCGTGTACCTTACAAACAAAAGAAACAATCATGATAGCGTTGTGAACTCAGTTAAAGAAACATCATGATTTTTTAATGAATCTGTATCGTCAAAACTCATCTTTCGTTAGTTGTTGACATGGTCAAGGTATTGTTTCTTGTTCTTCCAGGGTTGCACTAGTTCTTATGATAATATTTTTTTTTCCGAACATAGGATTCAGTCTTTTATGCTTTTGGGATGCTAAATATGTTTCTATGACATCTTTGAACCTGAAGGTCTACAGTCTGAAGTCTGGACCCTGTGCTTTACAGAATGAATACTTTTTTTTGAACCCAAGATATGGGACCATAGTGTGGAACAGCTGAAGTGGAACTATTTTTCCACATTTTTGGCATCCTTTTATATTCCAACCTGGATACATAGAAACCGTAATTAACGGTAGTCTCGGCATTTTGAAATTAAGGAGAGCTTTCCTCTTCTTCACACCCTACTCGCCATTCTATTTATTTCTTGCGCCTTTGATCTGTTAAATGATGACAAGGAACCAGTGCAAATGAGAGGGGATGCAAGTCGATTTTTTCTTAATGGGGGTTTCTCCTCTTATTATTCTCTAAGCCTGGCAAAATCAAATCATCGTAAAATCTCAGTAGGTAGATTCCATTAAGGGCTTTCTCTACATCAGTCTAGCTTCTTTCATATAGCAAGCCCCAAAATTTCCGAATATTTTGGTTAGAAAGTGTAAGGCAAAGAAGAAGCAGAGGTATGATTCCCTCTTGAGCTTCAAAACAAGCAGTGATCTTTTTCATAAGCCCATCTGATCAAAGTTGAAGTGGAATGGACAACGGAGAGGAGAAAGCCAGTTATTGTGAGTGAGAATCCAACAAAAAATGCTACTTTGATTTATTAAAAGATAATGAAATCACATTTCTTTTTCAAATTAATACCAACATTTAAAAAAAATCAGACGCAGACCGTGTCTTGTATATTGTTTCATCAATCAAGACCAGCTAAAATGGGTCAACAGTTCTAATGATCAATTGTAATTGATCGTGTGATTACAATAATTTCATTATTTATTATATCTGGACATGGGAAGACAAAGGTCATGATGTAGGAGTGAGAAGTGGTGCTGCCGATGGCGATGGCGGGAGGCGATGTTTTTCTGCAGATCTTGGATTTGGGCATATGACATTGAAAATTTCTTATGTTTGTGTTAGAGTGGAATTTGGAAGGAATGACATGCTATAATTATGAAAATACTCTTAATGCACTATTAGTTTGAGCCAGCTCAATGATGATTTATTGAACACGTCAGCAGCCACATCACCTGTCCCCCTAGATCTGTCCCATTTTTGGGTCATTGTAGCAGTGCTCTTACAGAATAGGATAATGGTAAGCATGTATTATCCTCTGAGGCTGACATATTTATTTCTTTTTTCTTCCACTAGGTTACTGAATTGACCAACCATTTTGAAAAGTGTCAGCAGCTGCTGAACTCAATATCGGGATCTCTTAGCACAAAAGCTATGGTAAGTGGTTTGTCCATACTGGCATCAAATAGACAGGATGAGGGTGACTGGTTAATCCTGTCTCTGTCGTATTACATGAGCTCCTAACTAACTTATCGAAGTGTTTGCTTCTATATTTGTCAATGGTATCTGATCATGACAAACTTCTGTCCGTATCCAATATATAGGCTGTAACTGGTGATATCTGAGCTTATTTTATTGAAGAAGAAACAGAGGAATATATGAAAAATGTAATATCAAGCATTTTGGTAGTTTATTTCCTAGTACATTCATGAGATGAGTGTTATTGATATTTTTTCCATGATTACCAAAAAAGGGATTGTTATTTCTTAGTCATAATTTGTGCCAAGGTTGGTATATGCCATATTTGATTCCATGAGAAGTTGAGACCACCATTTTTTTCGGCAGAACTTGAATCAGCGTTTCTGTCATATGGAACACTATCTTCAGGCGTATGTAACTTTGAAACCACACTTTTTCTCATAGTTTACTCTTCTTGGTTTCATGACCTTCATTCACAAGAGCAATACGGTTGGCTCTCTCGTACTTGCTAGTTGGCTCTCTTGCCAATTGTTTATCTTGTGGAACCCTATATTCCATTGTGTACTCTAATTTTATGTGAAGAAGGGCTTAAATTATAGCTATGATGATGATGATGATGAATTTGAATATAGATTAGATGTTTTTGTAACTATTATGCTGACCATTCCTTTTGTTACGTGTGTTCTATCAGACGGTTGAAGGACAAAAGCATAAGCTGGAAGAGACTAAGCAACAGCTAAATCAAAGGAGGTTTACATTGCATGAGTGAAACCGTTAGCTGACTTTTGCTAAAAATGGGAAACTTTTTTGGACACTAATTATTTGCTTCTGCTCTGGCTGCTAAAATCATTGCAGGGA
Organism: Asparagus kiusianus; assembly: GCA_022839385.1. Taxonomy (NCBI): domain Eukaryota; kingdom Viridiplantae; phylum Streptophyta; class Magnoliopsida; order Asparagales; family Asparagaceae; genus Asparagus; species Asparagus kiusianus. The sequence continues at coordinate 117,281 of BQKN01067443.1, forward strand.
ATTGATCTCCAAGTACAGAAGTAGCATCGAAGAGCTAGTGAGACCGGACAGCAACAGATAGCCCAATGGCTTTTGTTCTCATTTCAGCAGGGGAGACATACAGACAGAAATTTGCAGGAATTTGTAGTTAGAATAGTTCTGATATTATGATCGTTGTGAGGGCGGCGGATGAATCTATGTTGAATTTCTGTTACATGCAGAGTGCCAGCCTAAATTCTTAGCTGAATTACATGACAAATGTTTTTCTACGATTTCCCCCCTTGTCGAAGCCTCTCGGCCTAAATTTATAATGGGTTTCTTATATTATATGTGCAAAATCCTTATCTATAATGATCTGAGAATTTATGCTTCCAGTTGAAGCAGAGGCTTTTTGTTAGCATTTGCCTCCAAAAGTGCCAAAACGGTGATAAGATAGGTGGGTACTTTATCTTCTCATCATATTGTTCTCTCCAGAATCAGATGCAAATCTCATTGATAGGTGGCTTGATTTACTTCACAACTGTAAGATAACCATTCATGCATTTTCTGTTAATTCCAAAATTAATGTTACAGATTTCTAAAAATAAAATCACTGAACTGTTCATGTGTTTATTAATGGAGGGAATGGGTCAGCCATAAAAAGACGCCAGTGAATAAAACTTACACGCATAGCTATAGCTCTAGCTGCATAAAAGAAAATAGAGAAATTTAACAATTATGCCTTACTAGAATTGATATCTTTTTTTTCGGAAGGTAATTAAATTGATGAATCAGAAGCTAGCTCAAAAACAACTGTCCACGACTCCACGTGCATATGAAGCAACCACTCAGAGATTTCCCATAATTCTATTGAAATGATTATGATGGATCTGATTTTTTTTTCCTTTACATATTCGCTCTGTGTAGTCTTTGTTTATTGCACATAAGACCCATTATTGGGGACTTAATTTGCATGGGTAAATCAGTAAATACTTGTTAGTGGTGATAGAGAATAATTTGAGGGGACTAAAATGTAAATGTTTAGAGCCGTCGGATCATTACGACGACAAGTAATAAAAGGGCGCGCGTTTTTCTCGTCTCTGTCAGTCTCTCTTTCTCCCTTCGGCAGATCAAATTTCAAGGTAAAAATATCTCAATCGCGCGATTACAATTTTTCCTCATTTTCTTCTTATTTTATTGTAATTTTATTCGTAGATCTCGCCACCCAGCGATCGGCCTCTGCAATCTGTTGTTCTCTGTATATATTTAGGCTTCTCTCCCAACTTAATCCGGCAAATGAACAATTATTACTGATTAAGGAGTTCGGGCACGATCTAAATTCAGTTTGAAGTTCGTAAGAATCGAAATAAAAACTCACTTAGTTCTTAATTAGATTTGTCAGCTTTTATTGTTGCTTCAGTCGAATTAGTGCTACTTATTTAAAATTTTTGGTGTTTTTCTTCGATCACTGTGAACTAACCCTAGCAGACTGTGAAGCAGCCTCTAAAATTTTGTTCTTTTGGATTGACTGTTTTCTCATCTCTTAGAAAGTATGAGATCTGTCTTTTTATGGCGCCACAGAAATTTCCTAAAGCTTCAAGCTTCCTTCATATTGTTTGAATACTGCAAGAGCTTTGATTCAATGTCAAAATTTAGCTTTTTGGTGGATATTTTCATACATATTTTCTGAATTTTAGGGGGATGATTTCAGGTATATTTTGAATTTCCGTTGACTGAGTGATTCTATTTTTTTAGGTCTCTAGGTTGAAGATGGGCTCGGTACAGAACAACATCGACATGGAGGAAGGAACACTGGAGGTTGGCATGGGTATATCAGGCTTAGACTTTAATTGTCCTATTAATTCTCAAGGCTATGCTTTATTGCATTTCTTGCTTCCTCCCTAAGATAACAATTTCTAGTATTTCATCCTGACAAAAAATTCAATGAAATTGGTGGTTTAATTTTCATATTTGTCGAATATTGATGCTTGATGTGGGATCATCCTTGCATATATTTTTGTAGAAGATTAAAATATTGTTGGTTGCAAAACTTAGTTTAGTTTCAGTTAGAAAATTTAAAAAAAGGAGTAACTTAAGATGTTAATTTTCAAGAAACATTAAATAGTTAATGTTGTTATTGTTTGCCGCTTCGTTGTTAGTGGTTAATATGTGATGTCAAGGGAAACCTTGTAAGCCTCCAATGAAGTTATGATAATAATCTGCTTATTCTAAATGGAGGGAGGTTTCAAGGATTTCAGAATGATGTCAGAGTTTCTCATGGTTATGTGACCCTTGGATTTAGCAATTTGCAACTATATGTTGTGAATCATAAAATTTTTACATGTTGTTGGTATGTGGTGTTTATCCCTTTCCTTTCTAAAATGAAGTGATAGCTAAGATTAGTTTTTTAATCCATGGTAAACTACTGTATGACACTACAGTACAGTGAAATGAGTAATTGAATGCTGTTAGCAATTACTATGCTTTCCTGGTTCCACATTAAACTGGATAATAAATTACTTGATTACAGGAGAAGATGATTTCTCTTGGTAATGTGGAAACTGTCAGCTTGCTTCTCCTCATAATTTATATGGGAAAAATTAGTGATTGATGTTAAGGCAAGCTTAATGTGTTTAATGCAATGTATTCTATGTTATATTTTCTATACTTTTTGTAACATGTCTTGAAGTTGAATAATGTTTCTACATTATGCTTAATTCACTGTAATTTTTATGTTTGCAGTAACTTATATATATGGAAAGCTATAGATTGCATTCTGGGGCTGCTTGAAAAAACATGTATATGATTATTTAACGTCCTGCAAAGTGCTGATCAAACATTGTTTCTTTTTTCTCCCTTGTGATTAGAGTACAGAACTGTGTCTGGAGTTGCTGGACCGCTGGTAATACTGGAAAAAGTTAAGGTAAGCATTTTGTTATTAGTATTGACTACTTATCAAGCTGCGCTGCAGTAATTTTAAAACCACATTTTCCTTTGGTGTTTATATATGTCCAAATTATGTCAGGGTCCCAAGTATCAAGAAATAGTTAATATACGACTTGGGGATGGCACCACGAGGCGTGGTCAGGTTTTGGAGGTTGATGGGGAGAAAGCTGTAGTGCAGGTTGGTGCTCGTTTATACAATTAAACTTTGATATTTTTTCATTGCCTATATGTCAATCTATCCTTTCGAAGTTAAATAGTTTTCCTTGTGAAGTATTGTGGCTATTTTCATGTGCTTTAATAATTTTAGTTAGTTAACCACATGACTGTTGGGAATTTAACGCCGAAATCCCTAATGCAACAGAAACGCAGAATAGAGAAAAGTACACAAGATTTACGAGGTTCGGCAACTGCCTACGTCCTCGGGAGCCACACAGTCAATTTCTTATTAATCAAACAAGAAATTACAAATCAAGAGCAAATCCCAAAACTGAGATTTCTCAGATGAACACTGTAGCTACAGTGTTAATAATTAAAGGGAATAAACCCCTTTCAAGTCTTACTTGAGAATAAAGAATATCCCACTATAAAACCCCTCTTTAATTCTCTCTCTCTCTTAAATCTCCTCTCAAACACTGTTAAAAGCTGAAGATTAATCAAAAATCGCTGCTGCGATTTTAGGGTTGTCCGCCGCCAGAGAGGAAATCGGAAGAAGGGGGAAAAGCTCAGCACACCTAGGGCATCGGGAAAGGGGGGTTTTTATAGGCGAAGCATTGACAGGCTGGCGACAGCCTGTCGCCAGCCACGCGAGCGGCACGCTTGGACGCGAGGGTGGGAGTGCCAAGACGCGGACGTCGGAGCGCCAAGAACGCGGACGTCAGAGCGCTGAAACACGGGGGTCGGTATCCCAAACGCGAGGATCGGAAACGCCATATTCGAGCTCGCCTGCTCGAGCTCCATCTCGAACTGAGCCTGGAGTTCGCCGTCGACACCCATGCTCATTTGCGCGGTTTCTCAAGCTCGCCGGAGCTTCGTCGTCGGCGGAGGTTGGTATCCACCCTCAAACTAACAATCTCCTACTTGGAAATCAAACCGACGACAACAGGCTATCTCATCAAGCTCCTCTCCTGTATGGTTCCGCCCTCATCATCTATGCATGAAGGCCAACTAAAGTTACGCACAACTCTAGTTTTTGAACAGTCACCGTCTTTGTTAACATATCTGCTGGATTCTTACTTCCTGGAATCTTTTTCAGTTTTAACACGTCATCTTCCAACAGGGATCTGATGAAGTGGAACCGAAGCGCAATATGCTTCGTTCTAGAATGAAATGCTGAATTCTTCGCCAAGTGTATCGCACTCTGGCTATCACTGTGCAAAACATTCTTCTCCTGTTTGAATCCCAGCTTTGTCAACAAACCCTGAAGCCATATCATCTCTTTACGGGCTTCAGTCACTGCAACATACTCAGCTTCTGTAGTGGATAGGGTAACGATCTTCTGTACGCGTGACATCCTACTAACAGCTGTAGTTCTGACGGTGAAGACAAAGCCGGTGGTGCTTCTTCGGTGATCAACTTCACCGCTGAAGTCTGCATCTACGTACCATTGCACTTCCACATCTCCCTTACCAAAGTGCAAACACTTCTGTGTGGTGCATCGTAGATACCTCAGAATTCACTTGACCGCTTCCCAATGAGCTTTTCCTGGATTCGACATAAATCGGCTGACCACTCCCACTGCATGGTGTCTGATCTCGTACAGACCATTGCGTACATCAAACTTCCGATAGCTGAGGTGTAAGGAACCTGAATCATACTCTCTTTCTCTTCTTCTGACTGAGGAGACTGATCATTCGATAGACAAAAATGGCTGGCCAAGGGTGTGCTCATAGGCTTGACGTCGCCCATGTTGAATCTCTACAAAACACGATTGATATATTCCGTCTGAGACAACCGCAAGAATCCTTTCTTCTTGTCTCTCGTGATTTGCATTCCAAGGATCTTTTTTGCTGGATCCAAGTCCTTCATGTCAAACCCCTTTGACAGCTGCTGCTTTAAACTCTTGATATCCTCCATATCTGCTCCTGTAACTAACATATCATCAACATACAGCAGTAGGATAATATAACTGGACTGATATCTTTTGAAGTAGCAACAGTGGTCGGTGTTGTACTTCTGGAAACCTTCCTTGTGCATGAAGCCGTCAAACTTCTTGTACCACTATCTTGAGGCTTGTTTCAGGCCATACAAGCTCTTCTTGAGTCTACACACCAGGTTCTTCTTCTTTCCTTCTAAGAAACCTTCTGGCTGGTGCATGTATATCTCATCTTCTGGATTTTCGTGAAGAAATGTCGTCTTCACGTCTAACCGCTCGAGATAAAGATCTTCAATTGCTACAATACTCATCACGGTCCTGATAGTATTTAGCTTTACTACGGGAACGAAAATATCGGTGTAGTCAATTCCTTCCTTATGCTAGAAACCTTTGACAACTAGCCGGGTCTTATATCTCCTGGAACCATCTTGCTCCTCTTTTATCAGGTACACCCATTTATTGTGGAATGTCTTCTTACCCGTGGGCAACTCAGCTAGTTCCCACGTCTGGTTTGATATGAGAGACTTCATCTCATCTTTCATAACAAGCTCCCACTTGCTCGCATCTCCACACTGACAAGCTTCATCAAAGCTTTCAGGCTCCCCACCATCTGTCAGCAACAGATAGTTCATATATCTCCTGTTGGGTACAGGAGGACGAGAAGATCTTCTTCATATCGGAGCTGGTGCGTCGGGCTCCTGCGCACCATCTTGTCCAACAGGCTCTTCTGGCTGAGAACCCTCTGCATTTGGTTCTTCCGAGAGGTTACTCGGGACATCATTTGCATCTACAAATATTGACTCGTTCTCTGAGTCATCTGTCTTGTGCATGTCCTTGTACATCACCTTCTCGTTGAATATCACATCTTTGTTCCTGATCACCTTCTTGTTTTCGTTGTCCCAAATGCGATAGCCGAACTCATCTTCACCATAGCCGATGAAAGTACATTTCTTTGACTTGGGATCAAGCTTATTCCTGCCTTGATCACTAATATGCACGTAAGCTACACAACCAAAAACTTTAAGATGTGAGAGTTTTACCTCCTTTCCGTACCATACCTCCTCTGGTATTCTGTGTTCCAATGGAACCGATGGACCTCGGTTGATCAAGTAAGCTGCTGTGTTGACTGCTTCTGTCTAGAACTGCTTCGGTAGGCCTGACTGTACGCGAATGCTTCTGGCTCTCTCTGTCAACGTTCGGTTCATCCGCTCAGCTACATCATTTTGCTGAGGCGTACCGGGCACGGTGCTCTCCATTCTGATCCCGTGCTCAAAGCAGAACTTCTTGAATCCAGTGTCTTCATACTCACCATCATTATCGGTCCTGAGCTTCTTTATTTTCAGACCGGTCTCATTCTCGACCATAGCTTTCCATCTCCTGAAAGCCTCAAATACTTCTGATTTATGCTTCAGAAAGTAGACCCACACTTTTCGAGAGTGATCATCGATAAAAGTCACGAAGTAATGTTTTTCACCAATGGACGCGGTGGTTGTTGGTCCCCACACATCTGAGTGAACGAGCTCCAGTTTCTCTTTCTTGGGGGTTCTGCCACTTATCTGAAAGCTGACTCTCTTCTGCTTTCCAAGTATACATTCTTCACACATATCCATCTCCACTGACTGCAGTCCTGAGAGTTTTCCCTTCGTGTGCATGATTTTCATCCCCTTTTCACTCATATGACTCTGGTGCCACAACTTTGAAGTCTCATTGCCTGCTGCAACTGAGATCAAATAACGTGCACCTGCTGTCATATACAGGGTATCACTCTTTTTGCCTCGGGCAATCGTCATTGCGCCCTTTGAGATCTTCCAATCATCTCCATGGAAGGTCGTGGTATATCCTTCGCCAGCCAACTGACCTACGGATATTAAGTTCTTTCTCAGGTCGGGAATATGCCTGACATCCTTCAGCTCTCATACTGACCCGTTCAACTTAATTTTCACCACGCCTTTGCCCACAATAGCACATGGTTGATCATCACCAAGATATACGTATCTAAGATTTCCGGGGGTATACTTCTCGAAGAATTTTTTCTGAGAGGTAGCATGGAACGACGCTCCTGAATCTAACACCCAAGATTTCTTCTTGCTCTCCAAAGAGCGTATCAATGCGTCGTCTCCTCCTGAAGTGGAGGTGACATTCACCTCTGCCTTCGCCTCCTTCTCCTTCTGTGCACTCTTGCACTGATTTTTGTAATGCCCGGTCTTTTCATAATTCCAACACTCGATAGCCTTCGAGCTGTTGCTTGGATTCCTTGATTTGGACCTCCTGTCCTTTGATCTACCTCTGAAGTTTGATTTTCCTCGTCCGTTTTCTCTGGTTGAATTTTTACCTCTTGACTCTGTATGCAATACTGAAGAGGTTGTAGCTTCATCCGACTCTCTTCGTCGGATCTCCTCACTGAGAACCAAATCACGAACGTCGTCGAACTTCAGCTTGTTTCCCGACGAGCTACTCACAGCTGTGACTGTAGCGTTCCAACTCTCTGGTAGGGAAGACAAAAGTATTAATGCCCGAACTTCCTCATCAAACTCAATCTCAACTGAACTCAATTGGGTTGTAACCGTATTAAGTTCATTGAGGTGTTGTGTTACTGACGCGCCTTTCGCCATTTTCAGATTGAATAACCGTCACATCAAATAAACTTTGTTCGCGGCTGATGGCTTCTCATACATATTTGAGAGAGCTGCCATAAGATCCGCCGTGGTCTTCTCCTTCGCTATGTTGAACGCAACATTGCGAGTCAACGTCAATCTGATAACTCTGAGGGCTTGTCTATCTAGAAGGTTCACTCATCTGCCTTCATAAAATCTGGCTTCTTCCTCGATAGTGGTTGATACAGATTTTTTTGATACAGATAATCCTCTATCTGTATTTTTCAGAATCCGAAATCTGTTCCATTAAATTTCTTAAGTCTTATTTTTCCTTCATCTGCGATCATAACTCCCACTTGAATCTGACTTCCTCTAGATCGTTTCACGCTCTGATACCAGTTGTTGGGAATTTAACGCGGAAATCCCTAATACAATAGAAACGCAGAATAGAGAAAAGTACACAAGATTTACGAGGTTCGGCAACTGCCTACGTCCTCGGGAGCCACACAGTCAATTTTTTATTAATCAAACAAGAAATTACAAATCAAGAGCAAATCCCAAAACTGAGATTTCTCAGATGAACACTGTAGCTACAGTGTTAATAATTAAAGGGAATAAACCCCTTTCAAATCTCACTTGAGAATAAAGAATATCCCACTATAAAAGCCCTCTTTAATTCTCTCTCTCTTAAATCTCCCCTCAAACACTGTTGAAACCTGGAGATTAATCAAAAATCGCTGCTGCGATTTTAGGGCTATCCGCCGCCAGAGAGGAAATCAGAAGAAGGGGGAAAAGCTCAGCACACCTAGGGCATTGGGAAAGGGGGGTTTTTATAGGCGAAGCGTTGACAGGCTGGCGACAGCCTGTCGCTAGCCACGCGAGCGGCCTGCTTGGACGCGAGGGTGGGAGCGCCAAGACGCGGACGTCGGAGCGCCAAGAACGCGGACGTCGGAGCGCTGAAACGCAGGGGTCGGTATCCCAAACGCGAGGATCGGAAACGCCATATTCGAGCTCGCCTGCTCGAGCTCCATCTCGAACTGAGCCTGGAGTTCGCCGTCGACACCCATGCTCATCTGCGCGGTTCCTTAAGCTCGCCGGAGCTTCGTCGCCGGCGGAGGTTGGTATCCACCCCCAAACTAACAATGACATTTTGTCTCTATATTTGTATACAGATTGATCGCAAATCTATGACATGTCTGAATGTCTCTAATTACAGAAAAACCTGACATATTTATTGTTATTTGTTGTCATCTTGGCATTTTAATATTTACGAGGTTGTTACGTCTGTATATGTCCAAGATTTTTGGATCTTCTGTGATTCCTGGGATTCACTACTCATTGCATTATTTACTCTTTTACCTAATGCAAATGCACTTTATACGGTTTTATAACATGATATCTGCTTTAGTGCTTGTACATCTATTTCTTTTTTTAATCTTCTAGATATGCACTATTGTTGTTACTCAATATATCTAACATCTGAAGTGAAAGAATAAAAAGAGCGAAATTATAATTTCATCCTACGGGACATCAAGCAGAGTTTTTAAGTCATACATTCTAAACACAGCGGCCGCTCTATGATAGTAAATAGTCTCCTCCACTATGAACTCATAACTACCTTGACTGTTCAAATTTATTGAAGTATTTGCAAACATCATTCCTTCAAAAATTTGGTCATCGGTATAACATGGTTAAAGATCAAATAATTAGCTTGATACATGATATAGTTTGCATTTGAAACCGGTTCGAATTATATTCAGACAGTTGTGCTCTTGCAGTATATTGAGAAAAATGTATTTGATAATGTTAAGAATGATGCGATTATGTATCGATTCAAAGTATGAAATCTCGTCAGGAATAATTGTAATTTTTAAACATTAATTACGTAGTGATACAGAAATTCACTTCTTTGTGCTTTTGAAATCTTTTTATTTTTTTGTTATGCTAGACTAGGTTCATTTGATATAACTTATTTTATTTCTCTGTTAATTTTACAGAATTTTCTCTCTGTTTATTTTACAGAATTTCCATTCCTACAGAATAAATTTTTTTGATATACTGGTTGATTACAGGTTTTTGAAGGAACTTCAGGAATCGATAACAAGTACACTACTGTTCAGTTCACAGGGGAGGTAATCAACCTTTCTCTAGTTGTATTATTCATTATCCTTGAGCCTCATCCTTTCGCTTCTGGCACTTTGTTTTGCACTGTTGTATTGCATTTTCAGTGTGTGAATGTGTGCAGATCTGAAGGATGTGCATTCGTTGTATTGAATGTTTAGCTACTACAATTGGTTAAAAGCAACAATTAGTGCACTTTGTAAATCTGTTCTGTTTGTCTGATTTTTTCTAAACTTCTCGACATTTAACCAAAGATGTTGACATTATCTATCCTGTACATGTAGATTTCTGTATACTACTCTGGATGGTACTATAGACTATCGGCAATTTATATCAGTCGGACCATTTCTCTTTTATATATGATCTTTCATCTATTCAACTCTCTATTTTGTTTGTTGATTTTTATCCACCACCTTTCTCCATGGAGCTTTCTTCTTTGTGAATAAATGCATCATGATGAGGTTCTTGATTATCTATAATGCAGGTTCTCAAAACTCCTGTGTCACTGGACATGCTTGGTCGCATTTTTAATGGTTCTGGAAAACCTATAGATAATGGACCACCTATATTGCCTGAGGCATACTTAGATATTTCTGGTACGTTCGTCAAGAATATAATTTATTTAAAAATCTGACATTAGCTTTTTGATATTGTGAATTTCGTCTTCCATCTTTTTTGGCTTTGTAAAATAATGATCTGTTGCAGGAAGTTCTATCAATCCCAGTGAAAGGACTTACCCAGAAGAGATGATACAGACTGGAATATCTACCATCGATGTCATGAACTCTATTGCCCGAGGTCAGAAGATTCCTCTATTCTCTGCTGCTGGACTTCCCCACAATGAAATAGCTGCTCAAATTTGTCGTCAGGCTGGGCTCGTGAAACGTTTGGAAAAATCTGACAATCTCCTGGAGGTATTACAGCCCGTCCATTGATAATGTAAATTAAAATTGAAGTTAGAAGTATTCTTAAATAGAATTATTCTTAAATAGCTTGCACGGATTCTTCCCATTGGTCCTAGTAAGTATTTCTATATTTTCCCCCTTTCAAGGTAAAAATCCTGGTGAATGGTAAAGATCATCAAATTACCAAATTCTCATCTCATCATGAAACATCTAGTATCTCTTTTTGCTTCAGGGTGGCTGCAATTTTAACTTATATAAGGGAAAAGAGTATTGCGGATGTGAGATCTTAAACATGTATTCAGGGTCTCAAGTACTGGCATTTGATTCCACAGATGCTGTTATTTTTTGTAAAGCTAGATATTGTTCTTTTTAATTCCAGTATTTCTCTTGTCCCCTCATTTCCAATTTAGGCCTAAAGGGTGATACAGCAGGAACAGTTTTTTTTTTTTTTGAAAATGCATTATTTTTCTCAAGAATGATTAATTTCTTTGTTTAGGAAAGTTCCTTGAACAGCACAATCCATAGCCATCATCTTTTACAGCCATCGTGTTTTTCAGTCTCTTGGCAAAGATTAACGGTTACTTCAAAAAAACTACTAGTTTGACCCAATCAGCGCAGCATCCTGGGGAAATAGTATAGCACATAGAGTTATCTTCTTTAAGTAGATTATGATATTCTAAAATAGTCTAGCACATAGAATTCAAGGAGCTAGTTTAGGGATGAAGGCTTTTGTTTGGTCACATAGGCCAAACCATAATATCTTTGTTGTGCTAGCAGATGTTTCATGAGTAGTATGACTCTTCATAAGAAAGCAAATTAGAAATTATTAATCATAGTTTGCGTTTACATCTTTCAGATTGCTTGTGCAATGTGCAGTAGGTTTTTAAACTGATTTCTGTGGTCCAACTGCAATAAAACTGTCCTGGACTATCAGAGTATTAGTTAATTTTTATTTCCAATATAATGGACAGGATGCAGAAGATGACAATTTTGCAATCGTGTTTGCGGCTATGGGAGTAAACATGGAAACAGCACAGTTCTTCAAACGAGATTTTGAAGAAAACGGTTCCATGGAGAGAGTGACCCTCTTTCTCAATCTGGTACCTTGACTAGTCCTCGTTGCATCATCTTATCGTGGGCTTGTGTTATGTTTACAGTATTTGTTGAGTTCTATCTTGGAAATTAGAATAAGTCAACATTTGGAGCATCTTACATTTTCCTCCTGCTAATATGGTCCACATTGCAGGCAAATGACCCCACTATTGAGCGCATTATCACCCCTCGAATTGCTCTAACTACTGCAGAATATTTGGCTTACGAGTGTGGGAAGCATGTCCTTGTCATTCTGACAGACATGAGCTCATATGCGGATGCACTTCGTGAGGTAATGTACCTGCTAGTTTCCTTAGCAAATGGATTTTGCAGAAAAGCTACTGTTGGTTTCTGCATTTCTCGTGGTCAATTGCCTTTGTGGCTGGCTCAAGATAGAGCACTATCATAGTCTTAATCTATAAAGTGAATGCAGAGGATTAATTTTTTACTTTATATTATCAATTAAAGATATCTAGAAGGTTTGATGTCCTTTTAACGGATAAGATTGCACTGTAATCAACAATCCATATAGGCTTTCTTATGTAGCTTCTTTTGCCATTGGTTTTGCTTATTTGTCATTATAATGTTATTCACTATTTTGGAACCGTGGTGCTGTTTTTCCTCGAGTTTACTTTGATCACAATAAATACTATAGTCATCTCTTAAAGAAAAGTTCAGTTGGAATTTTAAACATCGGAATCAGTTCATATTTGGTTTGAAATGCACGACATAAGATATCTCTGATTTTGACACCTGTAACACCTGAAGAGAACGCTAATAATCTTCATGAACTGTATTCAAACTTCTATTTTGGTTTCAGGTATCTGCTGCTCGAGAAGAGGTGCCAGGTAGACGTGGTTATCCCGGGTACATGTATACTGATCTGGCGACTATATATGAACGTGCTGGGCGTATAGAAGGAAGGAAAGGGTCCATTACTCAAATACCTATCCTAACCATGCCTAATGATGGTAATTTACAGTAAAGCCTTGCTTCATGTATATATTCATCTATGGGAGAAAGTTTCACATATGATATTCCAATACTATGGGCTTGTTGTGTGCTGTGGAAAGCACCTACTGTGCAGAATAAGTTTAATTCTTTTTCTGCTGTTTCCTTTTTTGCTGGCGCTAAATCTAATGTATCTTGAACTATCACATGAAGTGTTTATCTTTATTTACTGGATGCTTCTTATTGAACAATACTAAATCTTCTTTCTGAACAGATATTACACATCCAACTCCGGATCTTACGGGGTACATCACAGAGGGACAAATATATATTGATAGGCAACTCCATAATCGACAGGTATTATTCATTAGACGTATACATATACTTTGATTTTTTACCATAACCTATTCCAATCCACTATCATATCTAGCTTATGTATTAAAGACTAGCCTCTTATGAGATGTTATTAGTTTCTTTTATATGGTGTATGGTCTTTGTAATCTGAAGATGACTCTTTTGCTATCCGCAGATATATCCACCAATCAATGTGCTTCCATCCCTCTCACGGTTGATGAAAGTAGGTGAATTTTACGATTCATTGCCATTTATTCTAATCGAGCTTTCTGCATTCTGATAAAATGTGGTGTTTACCATTAGAATTGATGAAAGAAAGTGAATTTTATGATTTATTGACATTTATCTGACAGAGTTTGTTTTGTTCTAGAGTGCTATTGGTGAGGGCATGACCCGCCGTGATCATTCTGATGTGTCAAACCAGGTTAATTGTCCTGCTAGAAGTTTTCTCCACTTTCCCCCAAAAAAGATAATAATATAAAAAATATTATTTTTATTTTCCCCCTCTTACACTGTGTTGCTTAATGCTCTAGTTGTATGCAAATTATGCAATCGGGAAAGATGTTCAAGCAATGAAAGCAGTTGTTGGAGAGGAGGCGCTCTCATCAGAGGATTTGGTAAGTCTACGTATTCACGCATTAAAGATATATCTTTAAATTACAAAATTTATTTTGCTATTTTGCTAGCAATTAAAAATCTCCATTTTGCTGTATCTTTTCTTATTTCTTATGTGATCACAGCTCTATCTGGAGTTCCTGGACAAGTTTGAGAGGAAATTTGTAACGCAAGGAGCTTATGATACTCGCAACATCTTCCAGTCACTTGATCTTGCATGGACTCTTCTCCGTATTTTCCCTCGAGAACTTCTCCATCGTATACCTGCAAAGACGTTGGAGCTGTTCTACAGCCGAGAAGCTGTGCACTGAGCTGCCAATATATATGCTTACTCGAGAATTTTACTGTGAGATGCCGTGAATAAATATGATGGGTATCTTTTTCACCTGGATTCTGCCCTCTGTTTCATTTGTGGGGCTACTGTAGTTTTCGGTATTTACATACTGGCAAGAAACGAATGGTTTAGCTTATGACTGTGTGCAAAAATTCGGCATGTATCATAATATTTCTGGTCACTTATAGAGGGAAAACACATTTGCAGGTTTGAACCTGTCTGCGTGTATTCTTTTTAATGAGAAGCGAGAATTGGCAAAGTAAAAGGGGAGTTTCCTATGTTTGTGATTTATCATAGTGCTGGAATTATTCAACGCTTACTGGTTCTCGGTGCTCCGCTAGAAGACGTCATGTATTAACAGTAGCTGCATGCCTTTTTTTGGGAAATCTCTGTTTTATACACATGTTTCGGGGTGCGCGGAAGTAGAGCACGAAAACTATATTTTATTTTTTTGTTTTAAAAAAAATAAAAATATAA
>BQKN01067443.1:171719-189499 GCA_022839385.1 Asparagus kiusianus
GACTGTCCCACTTTGACATAAACATATCTGCTGTGTGTTCTACATCATTTTGTTGGTGTGCATGTGATTGATCTGAAGGAGATGGACTTGATGATTTCATTTCTCTGACAAGCATGAGCTCTTATCATTGTGTCCTAGTGGAAACTGATATGATATAGCCGATAAAAACTAAAGGGCATTTAAGGGCATTTGCATCCTTACATCTATCAATAGAGATCTTCAAAGGTGTTTGTTTTATTATGACTGAAGTTTTTTCGAGCTAAATTGTGAAAGTGTAATAATACTTTTTATAGTGAAACAAACATCTGAAAAAGAATGCTTTTGGGTAGGCCGAACAGTGTCGAAATATGAACACATTTTTAAAAACTGTCTTTTTTACAATTTAATGATGAAAACCGACCCAGTTAAATTTTATTAATCAAAACCAACATATTTTCCGTCCACATTAGCAACAACAATCAAAAGTTTGTCGATCTTGAAATTTTGATATTTGATTAGTAATCGGATGCACAATCCTATCCTCCCATGCCTCCATCCATGAATTCATTTATGGTTGGGGTTTACAAGTTATAACATAGTAAATGGATAAGCTGAAATAGGTAAAATCAAAACCAGAAACAAAATTTAATGTGCTTAATATTCAATTACCCGAGATTGGCAGTCCCAGTAGTTAAAAACTCACAATTAAAAAACGATCAAGTTTTTGGTTAGTGTGCTGATATGAACAGAAACGGGTCATTTTTTATAGGTTAGTTTTCATAATTAAACTTTAAAAATAGTCTTTTTTTTTAAATTTGTCCAAGAATTATAGGTCAATGGAGCTGGTATGAGTATTTAACAACTAAAACACCGTTATGTCAAAAAAAAGTTTGGATCTTTTTCAAATTTGCTAGGGTGAAATTTGGTAAGATTTTCCTCCCTTAAAATTGGGCATTAGGGAGAATAAAGGAAATCAGTGTAAATTTTTATGTGATGGAGAGAAAATTTTACT
The DNA here is from genome assembly GCA_022839385.1 of Asparagus kiusianus. Taxonomy (NCBI): domain Eukaryota; kingdom Viridiplantae; phylum Streptophyta; class Magnoliopsida; order Asparagales; family Asparagaceae; genus Asparagus; species Asparagus kiusianus. The sequence continues at coordinate 172,711 of BQKN01067443.1, forward strand.
ATTGTAATTTATTAGTTTGACAAAATATCTTAATAACATGTAAGAATATTTATGTAACTTTATATATATTCATTTCACTTCTCTCGTCTTTATTAAAACTCCTAAACAAGATGGATTAAGTTTACTTCTGTTCTCATTAGGAAACTCCAAAATAATAAATTCTCTTTTCTCTCTCCTTCTCTACCTTTCATTTCAATTATTTGAATTTCTTTCCCTTCCCCTAGTAAACTCCCCCAAAAATGTCTCTAGGCAATAACTGAGGTAAACCAGCCAATTGAAATTATGTAACCTAACTTATACTTGTCAAATGCATCTCAACCCCCTTTTGTACTTATCGAAGCAAATAGGCACGGCATCAAGTATCCTCTCTTTATCATACTAGTCTTTATCATACTAGTTCTTGTGCACATGCAATGCACGTCGTATTTTTTTGTTTATTTTCTTACTATAAAATAACAGATTCATTTTGAGTTAAAAATCTATAAACATGTATTATTACATTTGCCATAAATTTTATTTAAACATTTTAAAAATTTTATGAAATAGATGAGTAGTTTTTAAAATCTCTTAGGGGCCGGTATGAATAAACAACTAACAAGTTTGCAATGGAAGATAGGGAAACGTAGTATATTCTTAAGAATTATTAATCTTTACTTAGTTTGTTTATAATGATAGGATCTCATTATTAACTAATTACAAGGCTTACTACATTTTTTATTAGACGTTCAATACAGCCTGAGGACCTATGTGAGCCCTCATCGCAATGAATGTTATACAATTTAATTACAAAGAAAAAAAAGGTTGATCAATGGTGTAGCTGGTGAGGAGAATCTCCAGCAGTTTAATTTGGTATGTGGATTTATAATAGATGGAGATGGAGAGTGGTGGTTTTGAAACTAGTGGGTGTGTGTGGGTAATTAATATAGTTTTTGTTTGTATGGTTTTCTTTGTTCATTTTCAAGATATCTGTGGTCTTGCGGATATATATAGTTATAACATTGATACTCTTCTTTGGTTTTGTGGAAGAGTTTGGGTGTTAAAAAAAAGTAAACTATCTAATCCGGTTAAAGTAGAATTATATAAGTTAAGCTCGTATTTGAAATTTGTTTTAATCAACACCCATGTGTAAATATTACATTTGGCATTGAGATTTAAGATATGTCTGAGATTCTCTTTGATTTTTATACAAATAGTATCTATTTAAATAATAATAGTATAATTAAATTATGTAATTTAAAAAAAAGATCAAATATACAATATAAGTAATTGCTTTAAAATAATCTAATCTAATCTAATAAGAAGAAAATAGATGAAAATGTTGTGAAAATTGTTGCAAGTTCATAGTTCATAAATTTTAAATAATCTAATCTAATCTAATAAGAAGAAATAACAAAGGCACACACCTCTTGAAGGAGATGAAAATGCTATAAAAATTATTGTAATTTTTAATCTAAAAAAGATCAAATATATAATATAATTAATTGTTTTAAAATAATCTAATCTAATCTAATAATAAGAAAATAGATGAAAGTGCTGTAAAATTGTTGATATTTCTTGATATGATAAAAATTAAATATACAATATAATTAATTGCTTTAAAATAATCTAATATAATCTAATAAGAAGAAAATATCAAAGGTATATACATGTAGAATGAGATGAAAGTGCTACGAAAATTGTTGTAGTTTCTTGGCTTATAAACATTGGTATGTGATGTTGCATGTGAGAGGATAACAATTGTAAATAGAGTCCTATTTAAATAATAATAATATAATTAAACTTTGAAACTATTTATGCAGTAATATGAATTACTTGAATTTTAGTTGGTGAGAGATTGTCACGTTGTGTCCTCATATCGCAGTCGTTTGTTTTAATTTTCCTTTTTTATAATTTTCAGAATGATTTTGTCTCTTTAATTTGTTTGATGGATTTTGCAAATACCCGGTGCACATTATGTACATTTGTAGATAATAAGAATTCATCATTTTATGAACTTCCTCTTACTCAATGGATTAGTATTTGAATTTTAATGATATTTTGGTCTACTAAAAGATTTTTCTGAACTCCTACTTTTAAAGAGAGTATGATATAATCATCATCAGTTACCAGTATAAATTTGTCTTCTAGTGCTGACACGTTGAGTTTGCACCCTTTATCCTCGTATTAATGACGACAATTTCGACGTGGAAGAACTTGTTGTATTTTCCCCCCTCTTCCGCAACTGACAGAATCCTAATCTTTTCCACATGCTATACAAATAGAATACAGAGATTAGTCGAAGATTCCAAGTGCAAGATGCTAAAAGATTTGCTATCCCAGTGCTAACACAGCAGAGACAAAACAGAATATATCCTCACAAGTCTGAGCCAGATGCCATAACTCATCCTCAAATATACAATACTTGCGCTCATTTCCTGAGCCATAAAGCTACGTACAAACACAGCAGAAGCAAATGGACCTTCTCCTCGCAATCCAGAGCATCCCTGCAGGAGCTCTAACCTCCGTAGCTCTCGGCCTCGTCGCCGTCCCTGCCGTCGGAAAAGTCCTCATCGATCAAAATCGGCGGAGATCCTCCAATGGGCTTCCGGGTACATATTTCAACTTCGCTACAAAACTTCATCCCTGTACCCTGATTTGGTTCAATGTACAATACCTTTTACGGAATAAGGAAAGCTTTAGCTGACTCTATCGGATTCATATTCTCTTGTCATTTTATGTACGGTGAGTTTGTCTTTATTCGTCCGCTTGACAAGTCTTTACTGTGTATACTCGTTACCCTCCTCAGAGCAGTCAAGAAAAGGTCCGTAGAAATCATGGACACTCCTCTTGATTTCTCAACACCAGCTTTAGCCACCACCACCATCCTCTGCCTCGTCCTAGCCTTTGTAATTGGGAGAAGGTTTCTCTTCAGCTCCAAACTTATACCTGGTAGGGGATTTTGTTACCATTTTTATGCATACTTTTCGTGGGTATTGACCCGTGAAGAGATCAATTCTGAAATCTCGATAGTTCTGTCTGATGGGTTTTTCTTTTTCTATTGATTGTGTGAGTTGATGGGGTTTGATAATTGTTTTTTTTTTTTTTCCTCTCTAATTTTTTTTGGGATGTGTTGTGATATAGCTGTACCTGGGATGCCCTTGATTGGGAATTTGCATCAGCTCAAGGCTAAGAAGCCTCATCAGACTTTTGCTAAATGGGCAGAGATTTATGGACCAATTTACTCTATAAGATTGGGATCATCCACTATGGTTATCCTCAATTCAGCCGAACTCGCAAAAGAGGTATCTTTCTTTGTTGGTTCTTTTCTTTTGCAAGGATGATCTTATATTATTTATTATCCGAGGTTGATTAGTTAGTGCGTTGAATAAGAATTGGTGAACTAATTTGATTGAGTCTATAATATTATGATATTTATAAAGTTTTTTAATATGTAAATAAATAAACCTGCAAAATAATTATGATATTTGATCACATGCAGTGCACGTGCATTCCACCTAATAGTAAAAACTAGTGTACAAGTAGAACTTAAAATGATACGCCAAAAATCTAAACATATAGTTTACCTCTCTTCTCTCCTTACTTTCTATCCACTTTCTCCAATTTTTGGAGATAGCTAAAGTGCTAATGTTGATGTGACACCCTTCTCCTTTCAAATACGAAACGAGAAAAAAATTAGAAAGTGGAGTCACTTCTCAGTTTTAGGTCCATTTTTCATTTCTTTCCGGTTGTCAAACACACCGCATCAAAAAGGGTTAATTTTACTAAATCTCTAACTTTGGGTTTTTTTCCCAAAATAACCACTAATTTTTTTCTTAGGACTACACCCCCCTCCCAAAAAAAAAAAAAAACAAAGAAACAAAAAACACACACACACACACATAAGCACACACAATGGGGAGGGGGGAGGGGGGGAGATGTTCCTTGAGAGAACCAAAATCTCACAAGACATTTTAGTTATTTGTCAATTACAAGTACGGAGGAACAACGATAAAAGTGTAAGTTCAGGGGGATTCTGTGAAATGGAAAAAAAATCAGGGATTGTGTGCAAAATCCCCTGAAGTTCAGGGTCTCTGTCTTGCTAATTGTATATGTAGTGTATGAATTCTCAGAAATCTCACGTTATGCTGCTTAGTTTGGAATTCTGTCGAAGCAAACATAACTTTGACATAGACAGCAAAACCTTGAGTTTTATCCTTTCCTCAATACATATAATAAGAACAGAAAATAGAACCTTAATAACTTTCTTTATCATGCAATAAAAGATGACTTGATAACTTTACTTCTAACTGAGATGGTCATGACATTTTGTAAGGAACATTGCTTAGAACACGTGCTCATCTAATCTTTCCAATATGTTGCATAACATATTTTTTCAACATTTTGAAAGAAAGAATAATCTACAAGACAAGATTGGTCAACTGCTTGCTTTTGGTAGGGTCTGCTGAATTTTGATGCACAAGAAGTGTATTTTAGAACAACCACTTGTGGATCAATTGATTTGGAACTACAATCTAGTTATATAACATATTCTCTATGTCTATATGTGGTTTCACATAAAAAAACTGTCAGTTTATCGACTATTTGAAGCAAATAAACCCCATTCTGAAAGTATAAGAGAACCACTTATTCAAATTGGACTTGAAAGTTCACTGTCAGCTGCTTCGTCTGTACACTGCTAATACCAACTTGAACTGCTGGATTTAACACTGTCATTCTGGGTTCTGTAGGCTATGGTGACTAAGTTTTCATCGATTTCGACTAGGAAGCTTTCAAATGCACTGACAGTGCTCACATGCCAAAAATCTATTGTTGCCATGAGTGATTATGGCGAGTACCATAAAATGGTGAAGCGCTATGTACTTTCATATCTCTTGGGAGCAAATGCTCAGGTTAAATCCCGATTCACAATGACATCTTTGCGCTATTTTTCCCTGTCCACACAAATTATTGCACTCTATATCACCATTTACTTTAACCTTTTCAGCTTGTATTATTTATGTCTATGTTGTGAATTGTCAGAAGCGAAATCGTGGCCACAGGGACACTATGATAGAGAACATTATGAACGCCCTATTTGCAAAAGTTACAAATGATCCTCATAAGGCAGTGAAAGTCAGAGAACCGTTCATAGCCGAGCTTTTCAGATTGGCCTTAAAACAAGTGAGTTTGTGTATCCAAAAAGATTACTTTTCATACTTGGGAATAGGTCAAAGCACTTGACTTAGGAGAAAGCACCCAATTAAGTTAGTCTACTAGGTTTTCTAGTATGAAAGTACCTTCTGTGCTGAAAGCTTATATTTTCATTTGACATGCTTTCTTATATTAGACTATAAACCTCCATGTTATTAATATCTTTGTTATACCCCTCATGAATCTGATACCAAAGTGAAATTAACTGAGATACTTACTTTGATTTCACTTCACTAAAATGAAACATGCAGTATATGATTGTCGTTATTCTAAAACTGACTAGGCACATTGCAAGAAGTTTCTAAGTACATATGCATTTTTATAGGCATTGGGTAAGGATGTAGAGTCCATTTATGTGGAGGAGCTCAGAGTAACAATGTCGAAGCAAGACATTTTTAATGTACTAGTATTAGATCCGATGATGGGAGCTATTGAAGTAGACTGGAGAGATTTCTTCCCATACCTGAGATGGGTCCCTAATAAGAGCATCGAAACTCGAATTCAGAGTATGGAAATGCGCAAGAGAGCAGTAACAAAGGCCCTGATCATGGAGCAGAAGAAAAGGATTTCTCATGGAGAGGTTCATTTTCTCATCCTTAAATCTCTTTTTGTTCCATTAGTCTTCTCTTCCACTTTTTTTTTTGTCTAAAAAATTATGCATTTGGCAGGAAATAAACTGTTATTTGGATTTCCTCTTGACTGAGGAGACTACACTGACAGAGGACCAGTTGATTGCATTGGTTTGGGAAGCGATTATTGAAACCTCTGATACAACTCTGGTAACAACTGAATGGGCTATGTATGAACTTGCTAAGAATCCCAAGTGTCAGGTAACTTTCATGTAAAAAACACTTCTTCTGCATTACTTATTAAGTTTATTTCTGACCCACATTGCACCATAGGATCGTCTATATCAAGAAATTCAAGAAGTGTGTAGCTCAGAGATAATCACAGAGGATCATCTGCAGAAATTACCTTATTTGAATGCAGTCTTCCATGAAACTCTCAGATATCATTCACCTGTTCCTATTATTCCTCCAAGATATGTTCATGAAGCCACGAAGCTCGGAGGCTATGACATTCCTGCTGGCACTGATGTAAGTTCTGGGTTGTATAATATTTCATTGATTTTAATCTTTTCCTTTCAGATTGGTCATATTAGCAGTCTTTTTATGTTATGAATTCCCAAGGAAAATATATCCATTTTTCATATATTAAGGTGGATGTACTAATTTATGCTTCCAGAAATATAATAAGTGTAAAATTTTGGAAAATCTTCCTATGGATTAATTCAGAGAGCATCCCCAAAGGTTTTCAAAGTGACAATATAATTCATACCTCTATTTCAATTTTGATGAAGTTAACTTGGATGTAAAAACTGTGATATATGACACGTGTTTCCATACGCCCATATAAATATGTTTACGTTTATCAAATTAAAAACTGATAGTTACATTAAAAAATTGTGATTGTTTGACTAGAAACTAAACTGTGGAGAGTAAAGCATCACATGTAGAACCTTGAGAAAGTTTTATGTGCTTCTATAAACTATGGTGGATTTCCAAATTGTGCTGTCTCATTCTTGATACAATTTACAGATAGCCATCAATCTGTATGCATGCAACATGAACAAGAAGGATTGGGAAGAACCTGAACAGTGGAAGCCCGAAAGATTTCTATCTAGCAACTATGAACCAATGGACATGCACAAAACAATGGCTTTCGGAGGTGGAAAGAGAGTCTGTGCTGGTTCTTTGCAGGCTTATCTAATTTCTTGTACGGCAATTGGTAGATTTGTACAAGAATTCCAGTGGAGGCTTAAAGAGGGAGAGGAAGAGAATGTAGGTACTGTTCAGCTTACCACTCACAAACTCCATCCTATGCAAGCCTATATAAAACCAAGGAAATCTTAGGAATCGAGAAAGAAGTACCCTTTGCTGTAGCCTGGTTCCCTTCTTTTTCCATAGAACAGATGAAAATTTTATATGGTCTTGACCTGAAAAGCTGTACGAACAAGAATGTTGTCCCAGTGCCTAATGAGCAGACATCAATATCTAATTATCGATTTTGATCTACTACTTTTCTTGTTGTACTGTAAATGTTAGATTAGTTGTCGTTACATTCATTTGGGTGTACAGGCACTGAAATGCAATTCTTACTTCGTATGAGCATTGTGGGTAAAAGAAAGCATGGAGCATATGAAAATGGGAAATTGTGGAGAAACTGAATTATCTTTGTTAGGAGACATGTAAGAGTCCTGATCATATAGGAAACGAAAAAACTGACACGATACAAAAATGATGGCACACGGGATAAACTATTAAAAGGTACGTAGGGATACGAGAACATGTTATGGAGAGAACAAACAACTATGGACACTCAAACACGTACTGGTTAGTGTTGAGGAGACAAAGTAACTTTATGATACAATCAAATATATTCAAGTCTTAAACCAAAGTAAAATAGATTCCGACCTATATCCAACTTGACACAAGCCTATTGACAACCTATGGTGTCTCTCAGGTGCTTGGAGGTGTTGATAGAGTTAATATTTTCGCAAACCTATGTCCAAGGGTCCATCTTATATCTATTAAGCTTAAAATTTCTATGTCGTCTCCTGTTTGCATTGGGAACGATTTTCATTGTAGCTTCCATTAAAACGTTTTAACAGAAACAAAGAATGACTTTACACGTGTAAATTTCCTCTCTTTACAATGAAACAAAATTGGTGCTCCCTAGAAACACACGCAGAAACTCCTACGTAGTAGCCTCTGCTTGTGTGAGATCTTTGCATGTGCCAAGGATACGTTATTAGTGGACCACCGAGTTAACGCTCCAAGTCGGATGCGAAGAAAGCGAAAAGTTAATGTTTCGACGTGGAAACAAGAACTAAAGTGAATATCTTAACAAAGTAAAATGAACACTCTTCTCGAGAACAAGTCAAAGCTTGAACTCAAGGAAATACCTAAAGGCTTTGAGGATGCTCGGGAGTGGATTACAACTTTCTCGCTCTCAAAGTTCACCAAAAGTCAGATTCTTTCTGCTATCTGCTCTCTTGCCAATGCTTCATACCGTGCACAAGTGTGTAGATAGGTATTTATAGCATTTGGAAGTCGTAACCGTCGAAAAGAAGATGAAACAACTGGTGATGGTTATCTCCTTTGGGCGTGATAGTGTACACTGTCTCAGCCAAAGGAGGTGGTTCCAGCCAGTTTGTAATCGTCGTCCCACTACTTAAATTGCATTAAATACCGTAATTTTCGTGGGTGGTGTGCGTATTTCACGGCTATAACTGTTCATTAATGTTAATGAACGTTTCCCAACAGTTATGGAGCCACGTGGTCCCTACAAAAAGTCACAAAACCGTCAGAAAACCCAAGAGGCTGTCTTGCTATTGGCGAGACAGCTCTCACTGTCTCGCATATCCGAGACAATGGACACTGTCTCGAATACACGAGACAGTGGATGTTGTCTCACCAATTGTGAGACGGCTCCAGTCCTTCTGTCGCGTTGTTTTGTGTTCTTCTTTGCTTCCTTTTGCTATTGGATGATCTCCTCTGACCTAGATGATGATGTTCTTCGTCTTCTCTCCGTCTTGAACTGTGTTTGGGACCTATAGGTAATTTTTGACGCCTACATCTCCGACATATGAATTTGAAAACTTTCTTGAATTGGACATAAGTCCAGCCTGGAAATAGTTTGGTTCTTCTAATACTAACATAATTGTGAAGTGTCTAATAAGTTTCGGGCAAATATCTTGCAAGTATGGGTATTTGCTACATGTAGTTCATGAGCATGACCTTTACTTTGGAATTTCCATATTTTCGAGCTTTTCTCACTTGGTCCATACCTTCAAGAAAATAGGCTTTTTGAAATTGCTGAAAGTAACCTTTATCAGTGAAGTCTAATATGCCTCAACTGCCTAAAAATGGAAGTGAAAAACTGAAATGTATGATATAAGATAGCAGGATACTCAGTACGTATAAACTTGATTAAACTGTATGTTTTACGACCACCAAAATTTTGAATAAAATAATACCAAGCTAGTAGTTCCAACCACACACCAATTATAACGGCCCATCCAACCGCCAGACAATTGATGGATATGATGCAAAATTTAAGTAAGCATTCAATTTTTCCTCATTAGTATAGAAACTTACATCCATAAGAAATGAATGAAAGTTAAGAAGATCGTCCACTAGTGAATGTTGCGTTATCATCCGATATACCAGGAGAGGATTGATTCGAGCTATCATTACCAGAAGGTGAGAAAGATCCTCTTCCTCTTCTCAAACGCCGATCTTTAATATCTTCTATCATCTTATGAACAACGCTCATCTTTGGACGACATTTAGTATCAGGAGTCAAGCAAAGCAAAGCTATCTGAAGGAGAGCAACCATCTCATCTTCCATCCCTCTACATCTCAACAGCTCTATATCGAAAACTTCAGATGTCCATTCCTCTCTCACAACCATCTGTACCCACTTGACAAGATCCATTTCACCTTCGCCTTCGACTTTTCCTGTCAAGATTTCTAAGAGGACTACCCCGAAGCTATAAATATCGCATTTTGAAGTGTTTTTTCTTATTGGGTCTTGTGATGATGAGGTGAGTGTTGGTGTAGCTAGAAGCTGATGCAGGGCGAAGTCTGAGATGAGTGCATTGTTGTCTTCGTCGACAAGGATGTTTGAAGAAGTGAGGTGTTGGTGAGAGAGCTTTGATTTGGATGTTTCATGGAGGAAAGTGAGACCTTTTGCTGCACCTAATGCTATCTTGAATCTTGCTGACCAGTCTAATGGAATCCTTCCCGGTCCCCTGTTTCCTGAATATAATAAAAATTGAAGAAAGTTGTCAAGCAACTACAATGGAAATGTTTATGCATACATAGAAATTATGTTTTGCTTAGTGGTCTGAAAACGTGAAAAGTCTCCCTAACCTGAAATTGATTAAAAAAACAGATTTTTATTGACATGATCTTAGTTAAGTATAAGAAGAGTTTAAGATTGCAGTGCCTATGTGGTCTGATAATTATTTTGCCAATTAAGCTCAATGAAGCAATGTTTATGCTCTACAAATTTTTGGAATTGAAAAAGGAAAGCAGGGTAGTGAAGTTTAAAGAGAATGATTGTTTTGCTGAAGTTACGGTTTTCAAGAATGTGACTAGATGTAACTCAACTTACGTACTGAACTTGTAGACTGAAATTGTAAATATCGGCCTCCTAAGGTCTATTCTGTATTTGATAGGAAAAAGGAAACACCTAAAAATCTGAAGTCGCTGATTGGTAGTAACCATCAAACTGAATTTTCTTTTTTAACTGGTGTGGTGATACATCTGAATGTGATAGCTGAAACTACCAAAACACCCAAATTCTGCATGGGAATACGCAAATGTAGATAAAGGATGTACTCAAAATCCTAAGATAAGAGATTCTGCATTTTTCCACGGATACTGATAACAGATACCCTCAAACTAAAATTAAGCAAAAATTAAGTACTTAAGTGAAAGAAATCATCAAAAACATTAACTAGCAACTAATTAACAGCTCACCATGAAGAAGATTATAGAGACTCCCTCTATGCACATACTGAAAGACCAATAAAAGTTCATCCTCGGATGAATAATAAGCCAACAAGCTCACAACATTGGGAAGTCTCCACCTCCCAATCTCTTTAAGCAACTCTTCGACATCCATCCAATACCTCCTCTCTTTCCCTAACCTCTCCTTCCTCACCCTCTTCACTATCACCCCTTCTCCTCCTCCTCCTTCCATCACCACTCGGTACGTGGACCCCACCACCCCTCTCCCCAGCATCTCCGCTGACCCCCTCATCAGATCCTCCATCACAAACTCTTCGCACCCTTCGAAGAACACAAGCCTCTCCTGTTTTGTTCCCTTCGGGTTCTCATCTTCGCTTCCTCTATCCCCTTTCCCTTCTCTTGTCCTACATCTCCGTTGCATGAAAATCAAGAAAGCAGCCAGCAACACTGCTGATATTGAAAGGATAATGATAATCAGAAACAATATCAGAATCCAATATTTCTTTTTCTTCTTCTTCTTCTTCCTGTCGCTGTATGAGGTAGGCATTGCCTGTTTCGGGCAATCCTCTACAGGGTTTCCACATAATGCCAAGTTTCCTATAAATGATGAAGAAGAAAACAACGACAGATTCTTCGGGATCTCACCAACGAGATGGTTGTAAGAGACATTTAGATCGACAAGGCTTTGAATTTTGCCAACTGAGCCTGGAATTTCACCAGTGAACAAGTTTTTCTCAAGACGAAGAGTGAGGAGATGTGGAAGGAGAATGCCGATACTGGCAGGAATTACGCCTGAAAATTGATTCCCTGCAAGATCGAGGCGATGGAGATGACGAAGGTGGAGGATTGATTCAGGAAAAGGACCAGAAAATTTATTATTTGACAGAAATAGGAGTTTAAGGTGAGGTTGCCATAGAGAGAGGCTTAAGAGGTGGAGAGAGCCACAGAGGTGGTTGTTCTTGAGACTGAGGACTGTGAGATGAGGAAGCCGAGCTAGAGCTTCTATGCTTCCATTGAGCCTGAGCTCTTCTAGCACGAGCTTCGTGACTTGGCCATTGTGGCAATAAACGCCGACCCAAGAGCCAGAGCAAGGATCGGTCTCTGGATCCCACGAGGAGAGGAGGCCGGCGGGGTCAGAAGAAGACCTGAAGGACTGAAGGGGGTTGAAATCCACAGAGTTGTTTGAAGATGAAGAAGAAATGAAACCCGAGAAGAAGAATAAGAAGAAGAAACTGAGGTGGGTCATTCTTTTTATGATTAATTGGGAGTAAGATTTTGTGTGTATGGAAGTATCTGAATTTATATGGAGAGATTTTGGCAGGATTACATATACGAGAGGTAACCGTTGAAGGGAGGGGAAAACATTCATGCAATAAGAAGGGGCAGCATTTAATTTTCATAATTAAGGGAAGCGCCAAAGAGGGAGGAGGAGCGGATTTGGGAGCCTCTAGAAAATGGAAATATGTTAACTAGCAATGAATAGACACTGTATTCTTCTCTCTGTCATTTGAAATCACGGTCAGCGTATATCCTATGAATCTGAGATATTGTAAAATCCTTGAGGAGATTTCATCACGTTTACTCATTAATTGTTTAGTTCATTTGATTCACGAGCTGCGTGTTTCAAGAGTTCATGGATGGTTATGATTTCTTAATGAGAAATAAAAAGTAGTTCATTCACCAAAAGTAATATTAATCATGCTAGAAAGAAATCACAAGTATATAAACATTACTATATGTTATTAGTAACAATTAGTCAGTCCAAGTGAAGACGGTCCATTTATGGGCTTCCAAGCATATTTCATTCAGACGTAATCTCCGTGGTCTAGTATAGGTCTAAGTCATATTCTATAATACCATGAATTTGGGGTGGCACTAGGGACACACTCCTAACCACACTTTCAACCACACCCTCTCTCTTATTGCTACAGTACACCAGGCTCCACATGGGATTTTAAAAATTTTAAAATCCCATGTGAGGCCCGATGCACTGTAGCAAATGCTAGGGGTGTGGTTGGAGGTGTGCCCCTATTATTTTCCCCATGAATTTTTGTCCTCCCAGTTTTCCAACTTCTAGTATAATATTTCATCATTTTTTTTTCTTTACAGGACCAACAGACATAAATAAATAACTGAAAGATTTGCATTTATCTAGAAACTAGCGTCAGTTGTTTTTGGCATATAGTTATATGTATGAAATATAAATTAGCTGAAAACTCCCCGAGCTATCTTCTACGCTCTTACTATCTTAGATTATACATGATATTTTGACATCGAGATTTTTTTTTTTTTTTTTTGTCGAACATAAGAGGCAGTAATAATCAAAGGAATCATAAGTTCAAGTAGCTGTATACTTGTACCCCAAAACAATTAAGGAAAGAGATCTGCTGGAGAGAAAACGGCGTAACTGTCAGGCGGCATAAAATAAGGCAAAATTCATCAACGATAACAGAAATTTATGATAAATATGTGGGTTTATCACATTATAGGATTCCAGCCTAATAACACCAACCTTCCGAGTATAATTATCTAATGCCAACCTTCCGATATTTAGAACAAGAGTTGCCTGGCTAACCATTAAAAACCCCACGATTTTTACAACAATATGATCCAAATATGACCACTCAATATTCTCGATTTTGGCAAGTAAAAATCACTGGTTAAAATCAGTTTCGAAATTCCCTTACTGGAAACTATCCTCTGTAGCAAAAAACTCAACTAAAATATAAACTTTCCCTTTAATCAACGTCATTAGTAATCATAATCGTCCATGTCTGGCATGCGACTTGGTGATTTGCTAGCTTTCGCATCTGCACGCTCTACAACTGCTGCCTCAGTGGTTGTCAATAGTACCGAGATGCTGAAAACCAATCACATTACTCAGTAATTGCTTCAGTTACAGTTGTGCGCATAAAAGTAAGAATCCAACAACATATATCGCTCCTTACCTTGCTGCATCTACAAGAGCAGTTCTGATAACTTTGAGGGGATCGATGATTCCAGCTTTTACCATGTCAACATACTCACCTGCAGCAAAAAGCCATGCACAGCCATCAGCTCATGAATCAAGGACTGTAAGGAGTGATGATACGAGAAACTGCTCACAGACAAAAAAATCAGAAAATTTGAAATCAAGAAAATTTGATAAGATACGTCCCTGGAATGCTATATGGGTGAGAACAAGTAATATCAAAGCTTTTACGGAGCAAAAAATGATAAGGGTTCTAAGCATGCCACATATGCAGGGATAGTTACCTTTAGCAGCATCATATCCCAAATTGAAATCATCCTGTTCTAGTAGTTTGCCAACAACAACAGCACCATCAACCCCAGCATTTGCAGCAATAGTGTAAGCAGGTGCCTGCATGAAGTCAACTTCTGTTTATATAAATGCCTCTACAAATAGCAGCTAAAAAACTTCTCAACAGTACAAGGTATTAAGTGTACAGGTAACAACTAACAACCTTCAGAGCATTTTGGATGATCTGAACGCCTATTTTCTCGTCGCTATTGGATGATTCAATTCTACCCAACTCCTTAGTAGCATATAAAAGAGCCACGCCACCACCTGCAGAAACAATTTGTATGAGAGAGAAATGCTACCGTTGTTCTCAAGAAAGAAGAATCAACCCTGAACTTACCAGGCAAAATACCCTCTTCAACAGCAGCTCTTGCAGCACTTAAAGCGTCGGTAACCCTATCCTTCTTCTCACCAACTTCAGCCTCACTAGCTCCACCAACCTGCATCAGCAAATAACATTTGTATGCATGTGCCAAGCAAGGAAATGGACCAGGAAAGAAGAAAAAGAAACAAAAGAGAAGGAAATGGGGGAAATGATGATGAAAAAGCATTACCTTAATCACAGCTACACCTCCTGAAAGCTTTGATAGTCGTTCTTGTGCTTTCTCCTTGTCAAACATAGCAGTGCTTCTTTCAATAGATGTTCTCAGCTGCCGAAACAAATTCCAAACTCAGCCTTCTTAATTTAAGAGCTCCGTTGCATATTAAATTATACAAGCTCATGCATTTTACTTCTACTCCAGCTAAACAAGTTGACTATTTAAACTTAACAATAGTAGTCTTTTGATGCTTAGTACATCAACCCATCTGTGTGTTCCTAAACTGGAAAGAATAATTTCAAAAACATTCAGTAAAAGTTACTAACTTGGGCTAAAACACCATAAATGTCAGTTCAAATCAATGTATACAATTTCATACATGTATAAAGTGAAACACCGTTCTGTAGACAAAATCAATGGGTCATGGACACTTACGAAACACACTACAAGATACAAATGAATTCAATAAAGCACACAAACGATAAATGTGTACAATGTATGTCTGGCACGTGCCAATCTGCCCAACAGGGTTCCATACAACACTGTACAATAACGCATAAAACATGAAACAGAGAACTGATATACTGCAACTGCTGACAAATAATGATTACAAGTACTGCATGCAAATTCTGCAGGCAAGGGGGAAAAAAGTCAATTTTCAATGGTTTCTTTCAATCTTCCTATGAGCGGAAAATGTTCTCAACATAAAAACGCCAAAAGAATAAAGTCATAAACAAAAATAAGAAACTGATATAATCTAAAGGTGTGTTGTGCAAGTAAGTTCAACTCTAAGGAACAATTGACAGCCTAATTCAAGTTAAGCTTCACCACACTATACTCCACAATGTGAAGATAAATTTACAGTAGGCCATCATCAACAGTTAAAATGTGTCCACATCACCCATGTCATTGCTGATTACTCACCGTGCACCAATAGTTTTCTAACCGCAAAAATCATCCAGTGTCAAACATAGGACACACTGCAGCAACGTTGCTTCGCTCAAGGGGGCAGTAAATATGCTACATTTCTTTGAGCCCCAATCCACAATATCCAGGAAGACATGATTTTGATTGTCTAAGGATTTTAAAAAGATGATCTCACACATTTTCTCTAGCACGTATTTGGCGGAATTTAACCCATACCATTATTGAATGCAAGAGACTATCAAGATAAAAAAATTCTCTTCTTATATCACACTTATAGTGCAAAATTTAATTGCATCCAAGCAGATAGGAAGACAATGTCAAAGAACCATTGGTTCAATAATTTCATCTATTTAAATATTTAAAAACTTTACCAATAGTGCCAATCGTGTACTCAACTACAAGGATTTTCTGTAAATAAATTAGTTTCAATACAACACTAAAATGTGTGTTTTCGAACAACTAATGCAACAAGTACTACAAACAGGGAAACAAATTCACCAACTCATGAGCATATACACAATTGACTGACTTTAACATGTGCAAGTCAAATCTATAAATAAATTATCCATGTGACTACTAGAACAAGAACAATGACTCGCCTATGTCATACGTACAAATACTTGCTCTTGTTTGAGATACTTTAGACGGTATTTAGTGTACAACAGCTTACTTTTCCTTGGAAGGATATAAGGACAAAGTTGCTCTTTCCTTCACTAGTCAAATGCAAATTTTCTCATGACATGTACAGCAACAACAACAGTAAAATGTGATAGAAAACAAAGCGCTACTGACTCCAAAACAAACGACCCCCACCCACCATTAATTTTCAGGTCCAAACAAGATAAAAACCATTACCTGTAGAGGAAAGCAAAAGATTATCATCTTTACAGTGGAAGTTTAATCCGGTTTACCTGTTCACACCTCTCTTCAATAAGCTTTTTGTCACCACCGCCATGTAATACAATAGTATCATCCTGAGAAACAGTGACCTGTAACAATAAATAGTGAATATAAATGATGACCTCTTATCAGCTATGAAAATAATAATTATCCTATTTGGTTGATCAATAATGCAGGTAAGTACTAGCCTTTTTGGCGGTACCAAGCATATCTAGCTTGACATTATCAAGAGAAAGGCCACGATCTTCATCAATAACCTGTATATCAAAGGGTAACGCATTACACACTACAACTCTAATTGTAATGGAGGCAGATTTTCTGGAAACTAATATGGTTTCCTTCTTCTTTTTCTTTGGGGGGGGGGGGGGGGGGGGGGGGGGGGGGGGGGGGGG
>BQKN01067443.1:189599-211462 GCA_022839385.1 Asparagus kiusianus
CCCCCCCCCCCCCCCCCCCCCCCCAAGCTGAACAAAGTTTCTGTCTTTGAGTGGGATCTAACCTCACCGCTAGTAAGAATGGCAAGATCCTCCAAATTTGCTTTTCTATTTTCACCAAAACCAGGAGCTTTGATAGCACAGACCTGTAGTTGGAGGAAAAAATGATAGAGTTACTTGGAATAATAGGAAGCAAAAAAGGCAAGATGAAGCAGTTTCCTTTCTGATGATGTGACTATAATGCTATAGGCGCAGAGATGAATTCTCCCCAAATTTCAGTGCCTTAGCTTATAGGCAACCAAATTGGTACGGAAATCTGCAAGGTGATCAGTGCACTCGAAATAAATTAAGAGAAGAAACGATTTACCTTGACACCAGCATGATGCTTGTTCAATACAAGCATTGACAGGGCATCACCTTCCACATCCTCAGCAACAATTAAGAGAGCTCTGTTTTTCTGTTTAAATAAGTAATACTTTAGAACATGATCTTATATGTGATTTATTTTCACATGACTAACCATTCAGGAACAAATAATTATAGCATTACCTTTACAGCAAGCTCCAATATCCGGACAAGAGAATTCATGTCCGAGATTTTTTTGCCATAAATAAGGATTAATGGATTATCAAGTTCCTAGAACATAAATCAGACAAAAATGAGTTGATATGAATTTAGTTTTAACTTTCAACATATAATGGCAGCATGAAAGCACTCCAAAGTCAAAATGGTGAGAAAAAGGAATAAACTTGTACTTCTAGAAAGTTTAAAGGCAAAAAGATAAATAAATACAGCAATATTTACCTGCTTAATCACATAACTCATTCACCCAGTTAAGTTAATAGTTTTTATCATAATTTTATCTCTCTTTAAAACAAAAACGAATAAAAAACACCAAAATGTTTTTAAGAAAAATTGACAGAGCAAATACATCTTTAAGTGTATCCTACCATTTATATTACCAACCTCAGTGGGATCGGCTTATCAGAGGTCAGGGAATATCTCCGAAGAAGAATAAGAGTCTAGAAACTACAAAAACTTCTGAAACTGTCACTGCATCGCATCATACTAAATTATCTCTTATAGAGAAAACATGGCTAACACAGGGATCAGCTGAGTTCTTTTGAGGTAAATGCTTTGCAATTCCTCACCTCTTTGCTCACCTCGTACAGCAATGGCAAACAGGGGGCTTAGTAGAGTTTGTTCCAAAGGAAAGGGCATGGGCAATTCTGAGGGTAAAATATAGGTATCAGCAGTTCCTGTGTTTAAAGTACTTATCGTACTGACTCAAAAAAAAAGGAACAAATTTGGCAGGGACTTTGGTTCCTTCTCATTAAGTCCATCTGACATGTTCAGGATGAAATTGCACAGTCTAAATTAATTATCTCCATGCAAGCATGAACTCTTCAACAGGAAATTTGGCCTCCAAAGATGGATGACAAATGCAATCATTGCAGGCTCCTACAATCTATCATGTGAGAACTTACCAATAAGAACTTCGACAAGTACTTCAAATTTAAAAAGTGGGAAAGATACTGAGAAAAGGATACCAAACACAGGCATGAGTATCTAGTTCCTTCTAGATCAGTCAAGTAAATGAGTGTGTTCATTAAACCTAAATGTCTCCTAGAAAACACACCAAGACTAATTTTGCAGCAATCTAAGTGATTCTTTTATATGGGTGTCGCTTATGATATTCCTCACAACTTCGTTACACTTGCCAATGAAATAAAGTAAAGAGATGATGTATCGAGGATTGAGCAGATGTATATGAGTATCGTTCAAAAATAAGGCAGATTAACAGATGAATAAACAGTTACTCAAAACTCACACATTTCTGGGTCTTTTCATCTGTAATAAAATAGGGAGATATATAACCCCTCGCTAATTTCATACCCTCCACCACTTCCAGCTCATTATATAATGTATTACCATCCTGCAATGTTTAAAGTTGCATTAAGTGATTAATACCGACAATGCTTAACAACTCATAGAAGTTTATCAGCACTTACAGCAACAGTGATGACACCTTCTTTTCCAACTTTTTCCATTGCTCTAGCTATCAGCTCCCCGATTTCTCTTTCACTGTTTGCAGAAATAGTTGCCACCTATTTCAGCACAAGCATAAGTGAAAAGAAGGAAAAACAAAATAGCATATCCACACATGAAAGAATGACCAAGATAACAATGTGAAGGGAAAAAAAGACAAAAGGGAAAGAGTACCGAATTGCTTCATGCAGATCATGTAATGCATGTAATCATAGGGTAATAACGAAAAGGAGAACTATGCTGTCAATTATAATCATTAAAAATATAATTGATCCATTTGCAGGAATTAGTTAGCTAAACTATCAGAGATTCAAATATTCAAGCAACTAGGGTGTATGGCCAAACATAATAATTAAAGAACTGAAAAAGCAATCAAACCATGATAGATAGCTGCATGAGAATCATTGCAGTGCATTCTAGACCTGAGTGATTTCCTCTGGTGTATTTATCATCCAAGCTTTGCTTTTTAAGTGAGACAAGACAGCATCCACCGCCATATTTATACCATTACGCAAATCCATGACATTCACACCAGCTGCCACAGACTTGCAACCTTCACTGAGTATTGCTTGAGTTAGCACAGTAGCACAAGTTGTGCCTGTTGACAAACAAAACCTAGACTTAGTTTTGTAGCTTAGTGAAATATCCCCAGTTTGGTATATATCATAAGAAAACATGTGTACTGAAATGTCTTTTTTATTTTTCTACTATTCATGTACAAAGATTGTATGCATGAAAACTATGTACAAGGATCCTTAATAAGGTACCAAGCTTAATGTATACCTTTATCGGATTTTTCAGCATGCATCCCACAAGATACAATTGACTCAAGAAATCTCCAAACATTTTACAGACAATTACATAGACAAGTTAACATCGTCCTACACAGGGAGTTCTTCCTCCAGTGTCGCTCAAATCTATATATGAAGATTCACATGCCACTAGAACACTGAAAGGATCCTTCCATGAAACTGATCAAAGTCTCCAACTGTCCCATGCTTACAATAGCATCTAGATGTTTATCATAGATTCTTATGCTTTGGCATCCTGAACAAATTTCTTCTGGAATTCTGAATTTAGAACTCATTCAGCAATAGTCATGTGACATAGTGTGAATATGTAATCTGCCGATCATATAAAAATGGTATTCATTTCGTATGATCAGTTGTCTTATCAATGTTAAGTGTCATCCCAATTGCAGGTTGCATGTCACTGAAACTAAAACATTTACAAAACTAATTCTAGGATGGAACAACCAAAAGAACTTAAGAAAGTTGTTCTACTGTATGATAAATAAAGAAAAAGAAACACTTCCCCGGTTACCAAAAATGTAACGCAACATTTTACTGTGAAAATCTATAATTGCTACCACCTTGTAGAAGAGTCAATGCATAAGTCATAAACAAAGCTCTAGTTAGGTCGAATTTGTTTTGGGAGATCAGGCTTTTGCTTAGGTCAAGTTGAACTGAGGATAAGGCCTTCATTAGTTGAAAGTTACAGCCAGATTAGATTTCTATCCCAGCGCAACATAACCACCTAAACAATGAAAGAACTTGACTTGGCCGGGATATTGCGAACAGAATAAAAAGATTGGTCCAGAAAAATATAACACAAATTAAAACAAAGCAAAAGTAAATGATATGTAATGCCAATGAAAGGGATAAAACCATCACACATACTTACCATCTCCTGCAGCAGTGTTGGTAGCACTAGCAACCTGCTTTACAAGATTAGCACCAACATTTTTTGCTCTTTCCTTGAACTCGATGCTTTTCGCAACTGTAACACCGTCTTTTGTGACTTTAGGATCTCCATGACTTTTCTCAATAATTACATTCCGTCCCTACAAACAAGAAGTTGAAAAGAAAAGGTAATTGTGAAGCAATCAAGCAACTACCAGACCACCTTATAACCAGCTTGTAAATTTTCTGGATAACTTATGTCTCTTGGAAAATTGTTATCAATCAATGAAACAAAAGCCAGACCACCTTCAACTTTATTCTGTGAAGAACTCAGAGATAGTAAACAAGAAAGTAACAATCGTACAAACAAAAACAACTGCATTCAGTTGCGTTCAAGTTCGGCTTTTCTTGAAAATCTCTATTCCTAACTGACAATCCCAGATTTTTGGTTTCAGCTCCGCCGATTAATCCATTCATCTACATTTAGCTAGCAACATCTCTACTTTTTATAGCACCCCAATGGATGTTCTTCTAGTGCATTCCTAATTATGTATCTAATATCATGTCTAGAACCATCTTAAGTGATTCTTGAAATCACATGGGCCAATATTTCATTTTGACTCACTTTGCTGTTAGGATATAAAATTATAACCCTCAACCCTTACTAAAACATCGGAGTTTTGGTGTAGTGGCAGGGCCCTTTGACACAGCATCAGAGCAACCCCCCTTCAATCCTCACTGGCTATGAATTTACAGTAGTTTTAAAATAAAAATAAAAAAACCCGATACCATTGTGCGAGTCCTGATTTCGGCCCACAAAAAGGATGCTCAACTTGCAAGATCATGTTAGAATATAAAATTATAACCCTCAACTAAAACTGCAGAGGCCTGGTGCATAGGCAAGGTCATTTGGCACTTATATTTCCTCTTCTTCTAACTTAAATTTCCTTCACATAAAAGTATATCATAGGCAATAGATCAACAAGAATTTAACAAAGATAGTACCTTTGGTCCCATTGTAACCTTGACAGCATCCGCAAGCTCCTGAACTCCCTGCAACATCGCAGCACGAGCTCCCACGCCAAAATTGATGTCCATTGCCGCATAGTTCCTCGTCAACAGAGCTCTACCACCCCAAACCTGCTCTCATTTCCAAATTTAAGATCAATTCAAGAAGATAGGTAACCGTACAAAACAACGGAAGAAAAAAAAGGAGATATTTTTACCTTTTTCTTTGATGCAGTGGCCCTAATCATTGAAGGATTCAAAGAAGAAGATTAGGATCATGAGATGGAAATGGATTATTGAGTGAAAAAGACTGTGTTCGAGTGCAGACCTGATGATTGAAGAAGCGATCGAAGAAGTTGCGCGATACATTGTAAATTTGATCTTAGGGTTTTAGGGTTTAGAGGAGGAGTTGGGTGCTAGGGTTTAAGGTTTGAACTTCAAGTGCCGGGGAAGAAGAAGTAGGATCTAGAGAGTGAGATGCGGATGTTGTGAAATCGAAAGCCCGACCAGACCCGACCCGACCCAATGGGTTAGTACCAAGGTGCCATTTGGCGAAGACTTAAGTGAAGACAAAGGGTTACGTGAGGGACGCTAAATATATAAAAAAAATCTATAAAAGTGTTACAGTGAGTTAATCTTTATAATTTGACAAACGCAAAAATTAGAAGGATTGAGCTAATTTTTTTAGAGGGATTGAAATAAGTTAACCATTTAAAATGAGCGGTTTACTAATACTCAGATTAAGAGTTAACCACTTTAATTATAAATAAAATAGTCCAAAAATTTATTATTCTCAAACGCTAAAAATGATCATCATAAGGCTAAATAAAACTTATATAACGGTTAATAATTTAGTCATTCGGATAATCGAATAGGCTAACTACGTTAATCCTTCTTCTTAATCCATCTACATTAACCCTTTGCCACACAAAGCCTTAAAGTTTTGGAGAATTTTAAAATAAGACCACTTCTTAATAAAATATTAGCAAAATCGACCATTATAGATAATAATTAGCAAAATCAACCTCTTTTTGTCCACTTGGCCAAGAAGATGTTGATTTTGCTAATTATCATCTTTACAAAATATGGGATTACTAGTCTCATGTATTTATTACAAAAAAATCAAGAGTTGGCCTTTGTGAGCTACAAACCACCCCGTCTCCATCTGGGGCTGCCCTGCCTCTGCTATCGCCGCCCTCCTCCTTTCCCGCCACTCCCGCTTCGCCCTCTCCTCTATTGTAGTCCACTACTTTCCCCATTCTACCCCTTACCTAAACCATAAGTTCTCCTTCAGATCCCAATTCCACAATCAAAGAGGAGAAGCCTACAGCGATTTAGGGGCAATCAACAATTTGGGGCTAATTTTAGCGGACGTTGGTTTGAAGGGAATTGTATGACTGCCTAAGTGGATGAGATTAGTGGTGAACTTAAATGTTCGAAGGCATTTTGGGAGTGGTTGTGATGAATTTGTGGTTGTTGCGAGGTACCTGTAGAAGTTTGTGAGGGAAGTGGGACTGACGGGAGAGGTGGACGGTGGCGGCAGATGACGAGGGGTTGATTTAGAGGAGGAACGTATATAGAGGAGGAACAACAGAGGAGGAACGAGGTTGAGAAAGATCTTATAATTAACATCACAAATTACATGGGACTACTAGTCCTGTGTATTTCAAAGATGACGTTCTGCAAAATCGACCACTTTTTGGCCACATGGCAAAAAAGAGATCAATTTTGCTAATTATTTAGGAAAGTTATTGATTTTGCTAATTATTTTTATAAACCAGTCGTTTTAAAAAATTCTTCTTAGAGGTTTTTAGATATTAGTCCCATAAATCTCCAATAATTGCATATTAGTTACAAAAATCTTGAAAATTGCATATATAGTCCCCCAAATTCAATAGGCTCCCGCAAAATGGTCCCTCTGTTAGTGTTTCAGTTAAAACCCTAATCATTGTTGGATTAACTCCTAAACTGACATCTGCAATACCAAATTACCCCTCTCTAATATCTCAAGCCTTTGTGAAGCTCAACTTGGGGTTAGGATTCTTTTCTAATCATTGGAAAAAAAGAACTCAATTGTTTTTGAATATTTTTATATAGCTCATGAAATCATGAATTCTGGACTCTGCGAAACTATTTGCCAGTAGGTAGTAGTGACTAAAAATGGTAAAAAAATTATAGTTCGTGAAATCGTGAATTTTATCCTTAGCAAAATTATTTGCCAATGCAAAGAACTGAAGAAAAATGGCCAAAATCGTGGTAGTAGTTCATAAAATCATAAATTTTAGACTCCACAAATTTTTTGGTCAATAGAAATGACTAAAATTGGTCAAAAACCATGTGTCAGCTCATGAAATTATTAATTTTAATTTTAATAAAATTTATTTTCCAATGAGCCGAAATGACTAAAATTAACAAAAAATCATTGGTTATAGCTTATTAAACGGTGAATGTTAGACTCGACAAAATTATTTACCAATAGGTAAAAACAATAGAAAATGACAAAAAATTACTGGTTATAGCTCATGAAATCATGAAATTTAGAGTCCATTATTATTATTATTATTATTATTGCTAATGAGTTAAAATGATTAAAATTAGCCATGAAGTCATGACTTTATGGGTTATGGCCCATGGGTTATAGCACATGAAGTCATCAATTTTGGTCTTCACAAATTTATTGGCCAATTGAAAGAAAATAATAAGAACGGCCAAACAAAGTGGGCTATACCTCTATCAATTGTGTACTTTTGCCTAAGAAAATTTTTTGCACCTAGGTGGAAACAACTAAAAATGACCTAAAATTATAGGTTGTAAATGAGATCATGAATTTTTTTCATTCGCAAAATTATTTACCAAAGATAAGAAACAGATAAAACTAGCTAAAAAATCAGAGGTTATAATTCGTAAAATGGTAAATTTTTGACCCCACGAAACTATTTACCAGTGGGTCGAAGCATCTAAAAATGGCAAATAATCTTGGGTAAAGCTCATGATATTGTGAATTTTATACTTTGCAAAATTATTTACCAATAGATAGAAACGATTAAAATGGCCAAAAAATCATGGATTAGCTCATGAAATTGTGAATTTTAGGCTCCATCAAAAAATTTGAAAATAACTAAAATAGCTAAAAACTATGGGTTGTAACTCATTAAATAGTAAATTTTGGATTCCTTAAAATTATTTGCCAATGAGTAGAAATGATAATAAAAAAATTTGTGAGTTATAGCTCATGAAAACATAAAACTTGGAATCCATGAATGAAATGATCAAAATCATGGGCTATAACTCATAAAATCATATATTTTGCCAAAGCAAATTTTTTTCTCTTGGGTAGAAATGACTAAAATTGGCCAAAACTCATGGATACTCATGGATTATAGATCTTGAAAACATGAATTCTGGAGTCCATGATATTATTTGCTAATGGATAGTAAGGAGTAAAAATGGCAAACTATTGTGGGTTGTAGCTCATGAAATTGTGAATTTTTACTTTCATAAAATTATTTACCAACTGTTTATGTTTAAACACACACAGAGGACGTTTATCGCTTGTTGCTTGCGTGAGATCTTTGCCTGTGTTGGGGACGCATTAGTCCGTGGACCGTCGCGGATCAGATCCGGTTGACAGAACGAAATTTCAATGCTCTTGCTTCACAAAGGAAACAACCGCAGAAATGATAATCTCGACCAAGTGAGATTACTACTCTTCTCAAGATTAAAACTAAATTGGATCCGGAGGAAAGGGGAATGGGTCTCAGATCTCTTAAAATCCACTTTTTATGCACAAGAATTCACCAAGATCTCACAAGCCTCTCTCAAATTCGTCAGAACCTCGCCCTAGCTCCTCTGAAATTCGTGGCTCCCTTCAGATCTACCTTTATGAGGGTGCTAGGGGTGTATTTATAGATTTTAAATGTCATGTTTATGGATATGATCGAAGAACAACTGTTATTATCCATTTAGGTAGGTTTTCGGTTGTCTAACAACTTCCACACTTTTAAGGATAACCCCACATGTTTATGGATGGTTCCAATGAGTTCTAGAAG
The DNA here is from genome assembly GCA_022839385.1 of Asparagus kiusianus. NCBI lineage: Eukaryota > Viridiplantae > Streptophyta > Magnoliopsida > Asparagales > Asparagaceae > Asparagus > Asparagus kiusianus. The sequence goes on from BQKN01067443.1 coordinate 198,385, forward strand.
CCAATCTTATCAGAAAACATGTTGGGAGCTGACCTAGGCACGAGTCACTCCGAAGTGACTTGGAATTTTCGAGTCACTTTGAGGTGACTCGGATTCTCCGAGACAGTTTGTACTATCTTTAGTATTTGGCTTTAATTCTCTCGTCCGACCTTAGAATAAAATGATTCAAGATGTGATGGAAAATTGACAAAAAGAGCTACAACTTTTGTCTTTTGAGATTTTTCAGATTCAAATCTCATGATGGTCAAAATTTCACTTCTTCGTGTGAATCATTCTAGAGTCCTCCTGGTTGTATTTGCTTCGTTGTTTCACACGTTTTAACGTTTTACGTGTGTTCATTCGCTTTTTTATAGCATCAGATGATCCTCTTTAACTTGGATAATCCTTTCTAACTTGGATAATAGCATTTGTCGCTTTTCTCCGTTTCGAACTACGTGCGGGAACCTATAGGCAATTTTTAATACCTACAGATATCTCCTCTAAAGTATTTTAGGTTTATTCTTTTATAGAGGAGCCTGGAATACTTTGGATATGATAGGCTTAGCCTTTAATTCTTAGACTTCTTCATCTTTCAGTCTATTCAGTATTTTATCGAATAGCTAAAAATTCTTCCATTGTTGTGTTTATCGTCTGACCGTTATCGAAATCTTGAATTGGAACTGGAGTGTTGGTTTTTGAATTAGCTTGTATCATTGGATCGACATTAAACTGACCATTTTTGTTGGAAATTCATATCTGAATCACGGTTGAACTCCCGGGGATTATCCTTTAACCTGGAATTTTTCTGAGCCTTATTTCGGTGAATCTATTGACGCGTTGACTGACATTGTCCTTCACTGCAACACATTGTCTGGCGTTGACTTTCATTGTAAAGCATTGACCAATGTTAACACAATTTATACTCGTACGTTTGCTGGAGTCTACACAGTTTAAGCTCTTAAGGTGTTGGAGCGTGGCGGTCCTAAGTGTCGAGGCTGCAGGACCAACTATTGAGGCTGATTCATCTGCATGTATGGATCTTACCCTGATATTCTGTTAATTATTTGTCAGCATTTTCTTAACCACATGGGAGTTTTGATTGTAGGACCAGCTGTTAGAGCTGATACGACAATCATTGCGAATGCTTTAAAGGTTCTTCATGGAGGCTTCGACTAGAATTGATGTTGTCTCGTATGCTTAAGTCACGAGACCAACTGATGAAGCTGGTGCGTCAGCGACTATCGTACTTATAGGATTTTTGACAAACCCTCAGCCATCAACGGACTTGATAAGCCTCTACTGACTACCGTTTGAGTCGGGCTAGCATGTGGATTATCTAAGTCCGTTCTGTATGTAACGTTGTGCTAAAAAAGTTAACTCTCTTAGACTTAGTGCTATGATATTGAATACATAGACTTCGTCATTGTTATGGGAATAGGTTACCTGACAACGCGTGTTGGGCGTAGACTTAAACAATTCTTCGATCTCGGGTTATCCTTAAGAATACTATATGTAATATCCTCCAGGAACTTTCTGTTAGAAATAAAGGAAGAAGTTTATCCTCATATGATCGTTGGAGGTTGGGGAAACAATTTATACTCGTATACCCGTTGGAGTATGGGAGCAGTTTAACCTCATATACCTATTAGAGGATTTCGTTCTCATTTGACTTATTTTGTCGTCATGATACCGGAGTCAACCAAGGCTTGAATGCTATTTTTCAGAGTAATATAACCCTTGATGGGGTGATGAACCCTCCTGTGATATGCACAGTACTTTGGGTCTGAAATCTTATTTGCTTCCTCTTGATTTGTAATCGGTGATAGCTTGATTTTGTTGTTGGCAAGGAGGTACTTAAAGATGGCTGGAACTTCATCATCTTCGAAAGAATACTCCTCCTGGAACTTCGGATTAAGAGTCCCTTGTTGCCTCCAAGGTTGCTATTAATGAATGTCGAGAGCAGTTGTAGGTGCTTTATCCGTCGGTTGACCTTTTCCGGCTTTCTTTCTTTTGAGAAAGCATTCGACCTATTCACCGTGCAGTTTTAACTCTTTTCAAGTTTTGGATGGTACGAACCCCAAGGCTTCTAGGACATCGATGGAAAGATTGTTGTAGCATGTCTGTAAGATGAACTCCTCTGTGACAGGATCCCTGCAATTCATTACCTTGTTACAGAAGCGTTTGACAAAACTATCAACTGACTCATCGTCCTTCTGCTTCTCATCCACAAGATCTCCGATCGACACTTCGGTGTCATCGTCAAAAAAAATTATTAAGGAAAGAGATTTCCATGTCGTCCCAGCATTTAATGCTCCCTAACTTGAGATATCAATACCAATCGAAGGCCGCTCGGTGAAGGGTGCCCACAAATGACTGAATCATCAGGGGTTCATTCCTAGAGATCACTCTCATATAGGACTTGAAATAAATTAGGTGCTGAGTGGGTGAACTTTTTCCGTCAAATAACGTGAAGTTATTTAGATTGAACTTCACCAGGTACTGGATTGAATCCCACTCTCTTGGATATGGATACGGAATGTCGGTCCTCTTCACTTCTTAGACTGATAGCAAGGGGTTGACCTTATCTTTCAGCTCATGTATCATCTTGTTGTCCTCGCCCGCATCTTTCTTTGGAGGATGTCGAGAAAGATCAACTGAACCACCCCCATCGATATTGAGGGGTGCAATTGAACCATCCCTAGTGTTACTGAGGGATGCGATTAGGCCACCCCTAGTATTTTTAAGGGGTGCATCAGCCATGATGACTTCATCCACTTCTAGATCGCTGTCAACTATAACGTTCTGAGTGCGGCGGCTGAATTCAGCCCGCTGACTGGACTCAGGTGGTGGTTGAAGTCGTTGAGCCTGTAAATCTCTCATCTGATGCATAGTTAACTTCATCTCCATTTTTATTTCAGCTCTGAGTTCCTCTCCCTGTCGAGCTAAAGCCTCTTGAAGCATTTGAGCCACTAGGTCGGGAGTGATTGTGAACGACTCCCTTGCTTCCCCCATGTTGGATATTGTATCGTTGGAGGTGATGGTATAGCAAGTATCCAATAGTTTGTCTTTCGAAGATAATCCTTCGTGCATCCTCGGGTAATCCCTATGTCCGATGGCTTCTAGATGGAGCCGAGACATTCGTTGGGCTATCCCTGAATTGACTTTTCTTCCTAAAAAAAATTTCGGGATTATAGCCGTTCGAGGCAACAACAGACTTTCCTTTGTCAACCATGTTGATGGTGACTCCAGGGAATTCATCATCCTAGATGGTGAATTTTCTCTCATGGAAACGTCTTGGCTTGGGCTTCAATGCTTCGGTTGAAAGTTTCTCGAATACCGAGACCCTTTGTGAAATGGTCTTGGGGTAGCTACATTTTGATAATACTGCCCTGATAGATCTTCTGCATGGATATTAAGAGCTGGTTTCTTGGACACCCTCCTTTTGGGATTTGTTCACACCCCCAGCCTAATGGTGCAGCTCATTGGAGTAATTCATCGCTTGTTGGTGTGATGCCCCAAGTATAACATTGTCTTTTGACGGACACGTCTTGTTTTGGGATGAAGAACATTGTTGATATTCTCGGGATGATTTGTTGTCGCCTTTGAACGATCCAAGGTCGCATCAGGAATCGCACATTTAAGACCACCCCCTTGCGAGTGTGGAACCTTAACGGGCTCTTAGGTTTCAATACGAACCCCTAGGTGATCGATACCAAGAGTCCTCGGTTTGGTATGCACGAACGCACGAACATGTATAATGAGCTGCCCTGGTTTGTTTGGAGATGGCAGGACACCTTTTAGCGGCATTTGGCTTGACGGGAGTGTTTGTACGACCCCCAGCTTGAGGAACTACTCGGGGTTTGTTCACCGGAGTTTTGCCTCGATCTTTGTGCGAAGGACTAAGACGGTCCGCCGTTATAACCTTGAATTTCGATAGTTCAACGATGCCGTGAGACTTCTCTGAAGGACTAAGACGGTCCGTCGTTATAACCTTGAATTTCGATAGTTCAACGCTACCGTGAGACTTCTCCGGAGGTATGGGATCAACTGGAACAAGAACGAGGATTGACAAAAGTGGAGAAATGGCTACGAGAGGCAAATTAGGCGTGAGACACCTTAAGGTGACTCAGGCTTGGCACGAGTCACCCTGAAGTGGCTCTGGTCTTCTAATCTTTTCGACCGTTGTCGGAGTTATTTTTTATGCTGTTTTGGATTTTAGCCTACAAACTTGGCGTGGTCTTAGTGGTTTTTTCCACCTCTTCCTTCTTCATGTCTTGTGCCTTTTGCAAAAGGGTGCGAGTATGTGCGGTACGTGCACGACGCCTTTAGATACGCTCCTTCCGGGTTGAAGGATTCCTTTTGACAAGGATCCATCTTTCGTTGATGGCTTGGAGGATTTGTTAGCCACACGCTTTTGAAGTGATTCAGTTGCTTGACGCCTCCTGGACTCCAAATTCGACTTGTTCTAATGCCTTGGCGATTTGACGAGCTTGGCGTTGGCGTCGCCTCTGATGAGCTTTCTTCGTCAGAGTTAGCGTACTTTGATTGGATAACTCCTTGATTAGAGAGGAGTCACTTGTAGCCTTCATCAGTGAGTACACCTCCTTCAAAGACAATATCTTTTCGTATTTGAAGGGAGAGGAGGAATTTGATGAAGATGATGAGAAATATTTCTCGAACTTGACTTCGTCAAACTCATACTCGACCGCTGAATCAATCAGGATCTTGATCTTCGGTTGCTACACGATAGTCCCGACAGCGAGACTGTTAGCTTCCACTATGGACGCCAGCGTGTTTGTGTAGGCATCGAAAATTGCCGATAGGTCCCCGCACACAGCTCAGTGTCAACGAGCGACGATTGAACGTCACTACCCGGTTCACAAGAGTTCAAATGACGTCGGTAAGCGCCTGAAGTGAACCGACGGACTACGTGAGCCGACAGAATGTCAGAATCACGGGGATACAGATTGACCGAAAATCCCGTGATCACCGCAATTGGGCCAACGCCCGCCGTGTCCCGATCACCACACTGATAATACAACCATCGGGATCTACAAAGCTCTTCGTCAGAATTCCAACGCATCCGAAAGCGCTCAAATCCGAGTTCGGACGAAAAGTCAACAGCGGGACAGCGGCAGAACAACGGCACGGCCCCGGGCTGAACCGGGGACACCCAAGCAGGTCTCGGCAGGCTCGAGACACCCCTAGGGGTGTGTCTCGGCCTTGGCCAAGACACCCCATGGGGGGTGTCCCGGCCTTGGCCGAGACACCCCTAGGGGGGTGTCTCTCCCCTTGGGGTGTCCATATGGCCCCTAGGTCCTCTCATTTGGCTATAAATAGCCCCCTTAGCCCTCCATTTACAAGGGCTCTTGATTTTGCTCTGATTTAGCCTTGGTTTTGGGAGAAGAATTTCTGGTCTTGGGATTATCCTCGAGATCTGAAATTTCGGAGCTTAGAGCGTCGAAGCCCTACCGGATCGAGGAGTCTCCACCGTTATTCACCCCCCTTCCTTAGTGTTGCTCCTTAGCGGTGACACTAAGAAGAGCTATTATCTCGTTTTAGCCGAGATATACGCTTATAACCTCTAGATCTTGCGTGGATCGACGAGGTTCTGTTTCTATATCCTACGCGGATAGACGAAACTCTGCCGGATTTTCCCGGAAAGGATCTTGAAGAGTCGGCGGTCCACGGATATCGACATCCCCATCACAGGCCAACAACCCACACAAGCGAGACCGCACCAAACCGGGACCTCGTGTTTATTTTCAGAAGAGTTGTAACCTTTTGTTTTCATTTTTAACTCTGTTGTAACGCCTGAAGTTGTAACAGATACCGAATCAATGAAAACAGCAGCTTTTCACGAAAACAGTTTGTATTCAAACACACGTAGAGGATGTTTATCACCCGTTACTTACGTGGGATCTTTGCCTGTATCGGGGACGCGTTAGTCCGTGGACCGTCACGGATCAGATCCGATTGACAGAACAAAATTTCAATGCTCTTGTTTCACAAAGAAAACAATCGTAGAAATAATAATCTCAACCAAGTGAGATTACGACTCTTCTCGAGATCAAAACCAAGTTTGATCCGGAGGAAAGGGGAATGGGCCTCAGATATCTCGAAATCCACTCTTTATGCACAGGAATTCACTAAGATCTCGCTAGTCTCTCTCAAATTCGTCAGAACCTCGCCCTAGATCCTCTGAAAATCATGGCTCCCATCAGATCTACCTTTATGAGGGTGCTAAGGGTGTATTTATAGATTTTAAATGTCGTGTTTATGGATAGGATCAAAGAACAACCGTTATTATCCGTTTAGGTGGATTTTTGATTGTTTAACACCTTTCACACGTTTAAGGAAACTCCATATATTTATGGATGACCCCAAGGAGTTCTAGAAGCCAATCTTAATAGAAAACACATCGGGAGCTGACCTGGGCCCGAGTCACTCCGAAGTGACTTGGAATTTCCGAGTCACTTTGAGGCAACTCGGATTCTCTGATACAGTTTATACTATCTTCAGTATTTTGGCATTAATTCTCTCTTCCAACCTCGGAATGAAGTGATTTAAAATGCAATAGAAAGCTGACGAAGAGAGATACAACTTTTATCTTTTAAGATTTTTCAAATTCAAATCTCATCATGGTCAAAATTTCACTTCTTCGTGCGGGTCATTCTAGAGTCCTCCTGATTGTATTTGCTTCATCATTTTACACGTTTCGACATGTCACGTGTGTTCCTTTGCTTCTTTTTACAGCATCGAATAATCCTTTTTAACTTAGATAATCCTCTCTAACTCGGATAATAGCGTTCATCGCCTTCTCTCTATTTCGAACGACGTGTGGGAACCTATAGGTAATTTTTAACGCCTACACCAACGTATTGAAATAACTAAAAATCATGGGTTATAACTCATTAAATCATGAATTTTTACCTCTGCAAAATTATTTGTTAATGGGTTAGAACAATAAAAAGTGGCCAAATATCGTGCATTATAGCTCACTAAATTGTGAATTTAGGCTTCCATAAAATGATATGCCAATGAGAAGAAGTAAAAAAAGCCAAAAATCATGGGTTATAGTTCATGAAAATGTAAATTTAAGACTCTACAAAATTATTTAACAATGAGCCAAAATGACTAAAAAAAAAATATGAGTAATAACTCATGATATCATAAATTTTAGACTCTGTAAAATTATGTAGAATGTATAGAAATGACTAAAATGACCGAAAATCATAGATTACATCTTGTGAAAATCATGAATTATGGACTCTATGAAATTATTCTCTAAGGGTAGTAACGATTAAAAATGGTCAAAACATGGGTGAAATCATTAGGTTTTTACTTTAAAAAATTATTTGTCAATGGGTTAAAAATACTAAAAATGGTCAAATTCATAGTTATAGCTCATGAAATCACGAATGTTGTGTTGAGATGACTAAAAATATCCAAAAGTCAGGTGTTATAACTCATGTAATCGTCAATTTTGAGCTTTGCAAAACTATTTGCTCATTGGTCAAATTAATTTAAAATGGCCAAAAATTATGTGTTATAGTTCGTTAAGCAGTGAATTTTACTTCAAAAAATTATTTGCCAATGAATAATAATGGGAAAAAATGGCAAATAGCTCATTAGATCTTAAATTTTGGACTATGAGAATTTTTTTACCAATGGATCGAAATGACTAAAAATAACCAAAAATCATGGGTTAAATTAATAGATTATAGCTCATGAAATCATGAATTCTGGACTCTATAAAATATTGTCGGGTTATAGGTCATGAGATCCTGAATTTTTTCCTTCGCAAAATTAATTGCCAATAGGTATTAACAAATAATGGCTAAATATTATAGGTTATAGCTCATTAAATTGGTACTTTTGGACTCTATAAAATAATTTATTAATGGATTGAAATGACTAAAAATGACCAAAATTACAGATCTTATGAAATTATGACTTTTGGCCTCCGTAAAATTATTTGCCTATGGCTCAAAAAATAAAAAAATCATAAAAATTATGGGTTATAGTTTATAAAATTATGAATTTTGGACGTTACAAAATTATTTGCCAATGGGTAGAAATGACTAAAAAAGATCAAAATTCATGGTTATAGATCACGAAATTATAAATTTTGGCCTCCTTAAAACTATCTGTCAATGGGACAAAATTAATAAAAATGGCTAAAAACCATGAGTTTACCAAGGAATTTTTTTTCCCACTGATAGAATCTAAAAATAGTCGAAAATCATGAGCTGCAGCATATGAAATCATGAATTTAGTACTTTACAAAATTATTTGGCAATGGGTAAAAATGACTAAAAAAGGGCAAATTTCATGGATTATATCTTATGAAATCTAAATTTTTGACTCCACAAAATTATTTGCTAATGGATGAAAATGAAAAAATAGCAATAAAACCATTGCTTGTAGCTCACAAAATCATGAGTTTTCTCCTCCGTTGAATTATTTACCAATGGGTTAAAATAATAAAAATGACCATAAATTGTGTGTTACTCATGAAATCTTAAATTTTAAACTTTATGAAATTATTTGCCAATGCCTAAAAATAACTAAAAATAGTCAAAAATCATAGATTATAACTCATGAAATCATAAATTTTGGGCTCTTCAAAACTATTCATTAATGAGTCAAAATGACTAAAAATGACAAAAACATGTAGGTAATAGCTCACGATATTGTGAATATTGATGTTCACAAAATTATTTACCAATGGATAGTAACGACTAAAAACAGCCAAAATCACATGTTATGGCTCATAAAAAAAGAAAATTTGGACCTCCATGAAATTATTTGCCAATTGGTCGAAATGACTAAAAATACCCAAAAGTTATGGACTATAGCTATTGAAATCATGAGTTTTGGCCTCCGTAAAATTATTTTCTAATTGATAGTCATGACTAAAAATGGCCAAGATTATGAATTCTAGCTCATAAAATTGTGAATTTTGGCTTCTGTGAAATTATTTGCTAATGCAAAGAATTGAATAAAAATTCTTAAATATAATGGGTAAAGTTTATGAAATCATAAATTTTAGACTTCATGAAATTATTTGTCAATGGTTCAAAATAACTAAAAATGGCAAAAACATTGTGAATAATAGCTTATGATATTCAAATTTTGGACTCCACAAATGTTTTTGCCAATAGGAAAATGCCTAAAAATGCTCAAAAACTCATGTGATAGCTCTTGAAATCGTGAATTTTAAACTACGTGAAATTATTTGTCAATGGGCCGTAATGAAAAATATTAGCCAAAAATCATGAGTTATAACTTATTAAACAGTGAATGATAGACCCCAAGAAATTAATTACGAAAGGGTAGAAATGGTAAAAAAAGCAAAAATAAAATCATAGATTTCAGACTATGTGAAGCTTTTTGCAATGGGTTAAAATGATAAAAAATGACTAAAAATTATGGGTTATAGCCTATGAAGTCATAAATTTTGGCCTCTATGAATTTATATGCCATTATGATAAAACTAATGAGAGTGACCAAAAATCATGGTTCATAGCTCACGGATTTGTGCATTTATGCCTTTGTTAAATTGTTTTCTTTAGGATAGAAATGACTTAAAATTATCAAAAATTATGGATTATAACTCACTAAAATATAAATTTTGGACTCCATAAAAGTATTTGTCAATGAGTCAAAATAACTAATAATGGCAAAAAATGATGGGTTATAACTCATGAAAATGTGAATTTTGGAGTCCGTGAAACTATTGTCAGTGAGTATAAATAACTAAAAATGGCAAAAAATCATGGTCGTAGCTCATGAAATCACAAATTTTGATCGCCAAAAAATTATTTGCCAATACGAAAAATCTGTAAGATTATTTCCCAATTAGTCGAAATGATTAAAAATATCTAAAAAGTATGGGCAATAGCACATGAAATTGTGTATTCTAGAATCTGTAAAACTATATACCAAAGGATAGTTACGACTAGAAATGATAAAAAAATGCGGCTTGTAATTCATAAAATCATGAATTTTGGCCTGTGCAAAATTATTTGCTAATATGAATAAACAAATAAACATGGACAAAAATTATGGATTATAATTCACGAAATAATAAATTTTAAACTCTGTGAATTTATGTGCTAGTAGGCTGAAATGACAGAAAATCACAAAAAATACTGTGTAAGAACTTATGATATCATGAATTTCGGACTCGGTAAAATTATTTGCCAATGGATGGAAATGACTAAAAATGCCCAACAATCATGCATTATAGATCATTAAATAGTGAATGTTGAACTTCATGAATTTTTTTCCTGCGTGTAGATGTTACATAAAATGGCAAAAAATCATTGGTTATGTAACTCACAAAATCATGAAATTTAGGCTTCGTGAATTTTTTTGTCAATATCTATAAGTAACTAAAAATGGCTAAAATTATGGGTTATAATTCATGAAGTCATGAATCATAAACTCTACAAAGTTATTTTCCAATAGGTAAAGATGGCCAAAAATGACCAAAAAACCATAAGTTATAGCATATGAAATTGTGAATTTTGAACTCCACAAAATTATTTATTAATGGATAAAAATAAATAAAAATTGTAAAAAATTATGAGTTATAGCTTATGAAATTACAATGAGTTTTGACCTCCATAAATTATTTACTAATGGTCTGGAACAACAAAAAATGGCTTGAAATCATTATTTCAGACTCTGTGAAAATATTTACTAATAAGTCAAAATGAATGAAAATATTAAAAAATTATGGATTATAGTTCATAAAATCATGAATCTTGGACTCCATGATATTATTTGTGAATAGGTAAAAATAACTAAAAATAGCTAAAAATCATGATTTAAAGATAATGATTTGGCCTCTGTGAAATTACTTGTCAATAATAAATAAACATGGCTAAAAATTATAAGTAATAGCTCACAGATCGTGCATTATTGCCTCTGCAAAATTCTTTTCTCTGAGGGCAGAAACACTAAAAAATGGACAAAATTTGTGAGTTATTTCTCATAAAATTATGAATTTTAGACTCCATAAAACTATTTACCAATAGGCGGTAACGACTAAAAATAGACAAAAATCATGAGTTGTATCTCATGAAATCTTAAAATTTGGCCTTTATAAAACTATTTGCCAACACAAAGAAATAAATAAAAGTGGAATAAATTTGTGTGCAAGAGTTCATAAAATCATAAATTCTAGACTCCACAAATTTATTTGCCAATAGGTTAATATGATAAAAAAGAGCAAAAAATCATGGGTAATAATAGCTCATAATATCGTGAAATTTGGATTCTACAATATTATATGCAACCTACTGGCACATAAATTCGTGGAAAATGGGTAATCATTTTTATTGTGTAAGAACTTATGATTACCCTAAAATCTCTCCTTAATGGGGTGTAACCTACCTCATTTCATGGAAAATGGTTTTGAAACCATTCAGGAGTTTAAGGGGTGTAACCGTCACCTAAAATCACTTCTTAATAGGGTGTAACCGGCTCCATTAAGTGGAGATACGATTTTGAAACCGTTCAGGTTCTGTTTGAACCAGTCAAACGTAGAAAATGTGGGGCCGACCCTTGCGTTCTAATGTTGCAATGCAAGGAGGACCTCTACGTTTTGATGTTGCAACGCAGATTTTGAGCTTTGCGTCTCGTTCTGGGAACGCAGAGGTGAGCTCTACATTTTGAGTCTAGAACGCGACCACGAGCTTTGTGTCTGGACTTGAATGTTAGGGTTGAACCCTGCATTTCCAACTGGAACACTGGGGATGAACCCTGTGTTTTAAGCTGGAACACTAGGGGGTGAACCCTGCATTTGATTTAAAGAGCATTGCAAAGATCGTCAGTTTGTAATATTTGCATTTGGCTCTTTGAAATATGAGAGTCGTCAGATTGTAACTCTTGCTAATGATTGTGAAGGTTGTTGAATTAGAGCTTTTATCGGTTGTTGCGAAGGTCGTCAGATTGTAACCTTCATCAATCTACATAAAAAATTTCAAATTGTAGCCTTCTAGAAGTCTCCAAATTATAAGTTTCATTGTTAGTGTTTGATGGGGATCAGCTATCTGCAATAATTTTTAGACAGCCTACAGGTAGAAATGACTAAAACTTGCCTTGTAGGTTAGCTTGCTAAATGGTGAATGTTGAACTTTGCGTAATTATTTGCCAATGGAAAGATGTGACAGAAAATGGCAAAATATCGTTGGTTATCACTCATGAAATCATGAATGTTAGATTTCATAATTTTTTTGCCAATATCTCAAAATGATTAAAAATGGCCAAAAAATCATGGGTTATAGCTTATGAAATAATAAATTTTTACTTGATAAATTTATTTACTATTAGGTAGAAATAACTAAAATGGCAGAAAAATTTAAGGTTATAGCTCATGAAATTTTAAAGTTTGGACTCTGTGAAGTTATTTGTTAACAGGTCAGAACGAATAAAAATAACAAAAAATCATGGGTTATAGCTCAAGAAACCATGAGTTTGTTCGCGGGAAAATTTGTTGCTTTCTTCATTACTGATGTCATTGTACACTCTTGTAATAGTTTATCGATTACAAAGATCCGGTCTTTTTATAAGATCCGGTTACAATGAAAATCAAATAAAAAGAAATGAAAATTACAACTTTGTTTTCTTGTTTGTCGAACGAATCACGAGCTCCTGTTTTGCGGTCGCTCGCTTGCGTGGGTTGTTTGCCTGCGCCGGGGTTTATCCGTGGACCACCGTGAGATCTATATCCGATCGGATCTACGTAGTATAACGGGTACTATTTCACCAAGGAAATAATAGCCGGGAGGGATTGTTTCACCAAGGAAACAACCGCTCGAATCTCGGGATCAAAGAACCAAGCTTTGATCCGGAGTGTACCTACGTAGATTTGAGATCTGAGATCCGGTTCCTCTCGAACACCTGCCTTATTTGACGTTGATGATCACCGAGCACCAGATCTGGATGAGAAAGTCTTCAAAGTCTTAAAGTTCTGATCTTTTTTAGATCTGAGTCTCCAACTCAGCAGGGCTTCGCCTCCTCCAAAATCCAACCTTTTAAAATGAAGAACCCCTTGGCCTATTTATAGGCTCTCTGAACTGTGCCC
>BQKN01067443.1:215519-228069 GCA_022839385.1 Asparagus kiusianus
GTGATTTTCTGTGTTTGGATATCTATTAGCATTTTTTGACGCCTACAATATCATATTTTTATGTTTGAGTATAATAGGAATTGACTTGAGATCAATTCAATGTATTTTTGTGAATATACGAGTGCAAATGCATATCTGGTGAAATGATCAGTTAAAAGTTTATATGTTTTACACACTGATGTTGTTCGAACCTTGGAAAACTCAAAAAACCAAAATTGTAGGTCTCTTCAACAGCTTTCCAACAAATCTTAAGTTACCTCATTCTGATATCGTATGAGAAAGTTACAACCAATATACTGAACACAGAAAAATAAACAGAAAATAGTGGGATTCTTTGTTAGAATAATGTAAAGAAAAAGGCAATATTCCTCTTTTTCCTCCACTATGCAACATCCCACAAATTACTCCCATAAATTACTCATTGTTTCCCTCCACCACTCCTTGTTTTCCTCCACCAATACTCCTTGTTTTAGGCTATATGTCCCTCTAACCTCTCTATAAATACCTCTCACTTCCTCTCTTCTAAAACACACACAACTCACAAAGAGTAGAAGAGAAATATAGTGTTTTCTGTGACATTTGTGGAGAGGAAGCGGAGGCTAGCGACTGGAGTGAAGAGAATTCTTGCACATCTTTTGTTTGAGAATATCGGCAGCATCGAGGCAAAATTATCTCCTACCCAAATCTTCCCAGTAATTAGTTAAAATTATAAGAAGTTTAAAGATGAGATTCTCATGCTTGAGCTTAATCTGTCATGTTAAAACAAGTTAGGTTTTGATGATAAATTTTAATCAAATACTAAAACTAAAAATATTGTTTTTCTTAATGTTGTATTAGATTTATGATCATGATCATTAGGAAATTTGGAATTTATTTCATTTATTAATCATATTTAAATCATGTTGAAATCTTAGAGGAATAACCGATTATATTACGCATGTTTAGTAATGATGCTTAAATCATAGGTTTGTGATTTTCCTAAATAAATGTGAATATTATTAAATGAAATATTTCCTCTGTTATTTGCGTGGATCTTCTCTTCCCACTATCTACACGACCGGTAGACAACCATTGCCTATCACTTAGTATGGCTCTATAACCCTACAAAATGACCCATCTAGTCATCTAACACTTGGCCACATCTATATGGCTCCTCAGTTATGCTTGAATTTAATTTTTATCAGTTCTTTATGTATGGCTGGCCTACTTATCTTATTTTCTTTTAATACTTATCTTGTACAGGATCCACAAATAGGCAAGACTGTTGGGGCTGGTCGTAGGAGTCACAGGCTGTATTTTTTAAAATATCTTCACACTCCAGAGTCCATATATCCATATTCTCTTGTTACTTCTATTTGTCCATCAAAACCTTCTACCTCGCTTCCTGCCAATTTGTGGCATAGACGACTTGGTCATGTATCCAATAAAAGACTGGAGAGTCTTATCCAGTCCGGAGTACTTGGTCCTGTGTCATCTAGTTCTCGTGAGTCATGTACTGGCTGTAAATTGGCCAAATTTACTGCTTTACTATTTCCAACCAGTACATCTGTATCCACTCCCTTATTCAATTTAGTCCATTCCGATATTTGGGAGTTAGCTCCTCTACCTTCTTCATCTTGCTATTTATATTATGTTAGTTTCATCGACAATTTTTCTCGTTATACATATGTCTATTTACTTAAAAATGGCTCCGAGGTATTTGTTGCGTATCAAGCCCTTACTGCTATGATCTTCACTCAATGGAAATCTCATATTAAAGTTTTTCGATCTGACTGTGCCAAAGAGTATTTATCCTCTACCATGCGCTCTATCATGGCCTCTCATGGGACTATCTTTCAACAGTCATGTCCCTATACTCATGAGCAGAATAGTATTGCTGAATGCAAACATCACCATATCCTCGATACCGCTCGATCCATGCTCATTTCTTACTTTGTTCCTTATCGTTTCTGGACTGAGGCCATTATCATCGCTGTTCACGTCATTAATTGTTTGGGGAGAAAATTGTTTGATTCATTGCCGTGTTCATTATAAACTTCAGACGTTTACAACGAAAACAAAAATTAGTCTTTTTATAAGACTTTTACACAATGAATACAAAATTACAATTCTCTTCAAACAGCGCAGAGATCGTTTATCGGTCTTCTGCTTACGTGGGATCTTGGCCTATAACGGGGATGTTGATATCCGTGGACCACCGTCGATCAGATCTGATTGCTGAAAAATTAGGCAGAGCTTCGTCTATCCGTGAAGGGATCGAGAAACCGTAGCTCTTATCTCGGCGAAGCGAGATAATCACTCTTCTTAAGATTACCGTAACGGGATAATCCTAAGGAACGAATACGGGCGATGCAGATCTGATGAGTTCCTCTTCTTTATGCCGATGAACTCGATCCGATCTCTCCTCCTCCTCTCTGAAACTTGTGGATCTTCACTCATCAATTCGGCAGGGCTTCGCCAATTCTTCAAAATTCTAGATCCTAAAAAATGAGGACCTGGGGGCTCTATTTATAGGCACGAGACGAAATCAGGTTGGAGACACCCTTGGGCGTCTCAACCAGGGCCGAGACACCCTTGGGTGTCTCGCTCGTGCCGAGACACCTTAGGTGTCCCAGTTCAGCCTGAGACGCTCCGTTATGTGTGTTTGTTCGTTTTCGCCGTAACTTCTTCATCCGAACTCGGATTTGAACGATTCAAAGTGCGTTGGAAAGCCGACGAGGAGTTCTATAAGCTCCAATGATTAGATCATCTGTGGAATAAATGAGACACGAAGGACATTTCGTCTTTTGTAAGTGACACGGGACTCCCGATCAGTTCATATCCTTATTATTCTGAAACTCCGTTGCTTCACATAGTTCGTCAACCCACTTCATGTGTTTGTCGACATTAATCAAGCTCCTGTGACTTGGATAGTGACGTTCATCGTCTTCTTTTAACCTCGAGCTGTTTGTGGAGACCTATAGACAATTTTCAACGTCTACATTAATATCACTCAATCTAGCTCTCTTTTCGGTGCTACTGCTCATAGTCACGTATATACTCATACTCCTTGCTATGATCTAGCCCGCGTCTTTGGTTGTCGATGTTTCATTTTTTGCCATCTCACGAAAGTGATAAATTATCTCCCACAGCTATTCCCTGAATTTATTTAGGAATTAGTCCAAAACATCGAGGTTATCGTTGTTATGATCTTGTATCTCGTCGGGTTCCTATATCATAGCACGTTCAGTTTGAAGAGGATTCTCCATATTACTCTGGTTCTGATAACTTTAATTTCTTCCACACTACTGATCGTTCTTCACCGCCTGCTGCACCACCCACTTCCTTACCTCCATTCTCTTTTCGAGATCTTACTGACATCTCTCCATCTCCTTTTGTTGAATCTCCCTCACCCGAGCCTTCTCATACACCATCTACTCCCCTAGCTCCCTCTCCCTTGAATACAGTGCCTACTACTAAACATACTGCTGACCTCCACGCACATGTGCCAATATCTCCCCCGTCCGAGCTTTCTCTTGCTCTTCGTCGAGGAAAACGATCATATCTGATGCCTAAACGATATGCTTCGGTTATTTCCTATTCACCTATATTTAATAATTTTCTTACTGTCATTCATGCAATCATGCTACCATTGATCCAAAGTCCTTTTAAGAGGCAATTCAAATTTTAGAGTGGCGACAGGTTATGGCTGAGCAATTTTAGGCCTTTTAACAAACACATATATGAGATGTTGTTCCTTATCCTCCTGGCATCTCTCTAGTTACTAGTAAATGGGTTTAACGTCAAGTACCATCCTGATGGCACCATTGAACATCATGTTAGACCCTAGAGGAGAGGGGGGGTGATTAGGGTCTTATGCTAATCTAATCCAATTAAATGCCAAATAAAGTTAATTAACAAGTTATCCTAGCAAGTATGAAATATAACAAGATATGTAAGCTAGGATAAGCAATATGAATAAGAAAATATATCCTATATGATAAAAATATATGTAAGGATATATAAACTAACACAAGAGTGAAATAAACAATCTAAAAAAGTGATAGGGCAATATGAAGAGCAATACACAAAGGCGATATAAGATATGAATACAAGAATAAGAATGTCAATGCAATCACAAACAAAATGATATGATCACGGAGTTCGGTCTAACCACTTGACCTACGTCTTCACTCCTCACCTCGAGGAGATCTCCACTATCACAACCAGGTTTTCTATGTTTACTCGAATAACGTTTACACCACATAATACGGTTTTCTAGTTTACCGAAAACTCTACAACTCACACACTCTTGCAATCCCACTCTATACCCTCTCAAGTGTTGAACTAGACGTGTCTCCCTCAAGTGCTCAGTTACAACCTCTCCCTAGGTTCGTCAACCGATGCCACTCATCTTGGGACGATCCCCGACTCTCGCCACACACTTCTCTTGGTGTACAAGTGTATTACAAAGTGATCCTCACAATAAGCACAATACAAAGTGTTTGTTCTCTACAATGGATGAGAACGAATTATAAGCTCACTCTCTAAGTTACACAACCCAATTATACTATGAATGTAAATACAATAAGCTCAATAGTTGTGTGTGTGTAAACAAAGAGGAAATAAAATTAACTAAACTCAATATGAACACTAGCTTAATAAAATGATAATCAAACAATATAAAATATAAAGCTAGATTGAGTTTAGAAAACTTCTCAATAGATCAAGAGTGGAAGAAGAAGAGTTGGATGGTCAAACACCAATAGATGATCTCCTCAAGCTCTTATGAAATTGATTTCACAAACTCAAACTTTCAAATGCTTAAAAGCTTCTTAAACCAAACTTAAACCATTGTTTAAAAATCTTTAAACTTGTTTTAAAAACACTTCTTGGATTGCTGTAAGAACTGAGGTATAAGGGGGTATTTATATGAAACCCCAAAGCCAAGAGAAAACTAAGAAAAGACCAAAAAACCAACTCAGCAACGGCTCTGGAAACTAGCCATTAGAACTAATATGACAGTGCGGTGGTCGACCGCGAGCAACAAAAAACAGAACTATGGCTCTGGACAAGCGACGGTCGATCGTGGCAGTCGACCGCGAAAGTTTCTAGACTTGCTACAGTTGACCGTCACGGTCGACCGCGAGCCAACAAAATATAACCTGAGTTTTGAACTCATGGCGGTCGACCATGGTGGTCGACCGCGAACTGATACTAAAGAGAAACAGGTTTGAAAACAGTTTTCTGATTTTAAAACACCGTTTAAAAATATCAAATAAATTCTAAAAATTATGTAACTTTGAAAAATGATTATAGACATGATAATACACATGCTACAAAAACTGATTTTCTAAAAGGACTTCCCAAATGAGAAATATCATCATTTTGCAAAATAGTCCAAAACATGAAAATGTAAACATATGAATTTTGATATTTTGGCTAAACCATGTTTTGAAACTTTACAAAATAATTTTATAGACTTAAAGAAAGATGTAAGCTATTGTTATGAAGTCTATAAACAATGAATGTAGTATTTTATCAAAATACACATATAATGCAATAAAACATGATTTCATTGAACTAAATAAAATTGATATTGATGAAATCATATATATGCATATAAGTATTAAAAAAATATGTTTTCTAATTATATTAAATTATTTTATATTAAAACTGAAAACTATCAAACCAAAACATATATGTATATATATAACTATATATATACAAAACCAAAACGTGTATGTGTGTATATGATTGAGCTTAAAGTACTAACACACATAATATAAACTCCTAAACTAAATGTTACCAAAGCTTGATCTTGATCTTCATTGTAGCTTAACTTGGTAAACTAGGATGAAGCTTGTAATTGGATCTTTAACTTGATAGCAAAGCTTCACTCCACTATTCCGCCAACCTCCATTGGATATGATCGTGAAAGCTTGATTCCATCCATCCTCCAACTCGTTGTTTGCCTAGAATAAATACGAGAACACAAACACTAGACAAACAACATTAGAAGTAAATTGTTTGTTAAACACCATCAAAACAAGAAGGCCAACCCATCAAAAGGCTCGTTTAGTGGCTCGAGATTTTACTCAGCAACATGATATTGATTATGAGGAGAATTTTGCTCCTGTTGCTCAGATATCCACCATTCGTACTCTTCTTGCAGTTGTTTATGCTCATCGTTGGTCCTTATATCAAATGGATGTCAAGAATGCTTTTCTCTATGGCCCTTTATCTGAGATAGTGTATATGCAACTGCCTCTAGGGTATAATATTCCTTTAGAACATGCATGTCTCATTTGTCGTGCTGTTTATGGTCTCAAGCAGGCATCCCATGCTTGATTTGAGTGTTTTTGTGATGTCATGCTCAAGGCGGGCTTTATGTAAAGTCATCAAGATGCTTCTTTGTTTGTTCGCACTACATCGCGCGACAGAGTTTTATTACTCCTTTATGTAGATGATATGATCAGTATAAGTGATGATGTTGCTGGTATATAGTTCGCAACATCTAAATTGCAACAATAGTTTCATATTAAGGATCTTAGATCTCTTCGCTATTTTCTTGGTCTAGAAATTTCTCAGGGCCTGCGGGGAGTACTACTGTCTTAATAGCAGTATCTCTTGAATATTCTAGATCGTGCTGAGCTAATTGACGATGCAACTGTCGGTACCCCACTTCAACAAATGTCAAACTTTGTTCTACTGATGGTGAGCCTCTATCTGATCCTAGCGTCTGATACCGACATCTTGTTGGTCAATTGGTCTATTTGTGCATCTCTCGACCAGATATCTATCATGCTGTTAGGATTGTCAGTTAATTTGTTGATGCCCCATGTTCTCTACACTATGCTACCTTATTACAGATTCTTTGGTATCTTCGGGGCACAAGCACTCGCTCTCTTCTGTTTCCTGCTACATCCGATTTAGAGATTCATGCATATTCTGATGCTGATTGGGCTGGTGATCCAACTACCAGAAAGTCTACCACATGTTTTTGTATATTTTTTGGTGATTCTCTTATTTCCTGGTGGAGTAAGAAACAAGATGTTATTGCCCTTTCCAGCACCGAGGCAGAGTATTGTGCAATGTTCACAATAGCTAATGAGATTATTTATCTTCGTCTTCTTCTCAGTGATTTTGGTATTTCTATTTTGACTCTTACTCCTCTCTACTGTGATAATAAGAGTACCATTCAGATAGCTAATAATCCAGTATTTCATGAGAGGACCAAACATATTGAGATCGACGCTCATTTTGTTCGTCAACAAGTTATCAAGGACAAGACAATTCAACTTACTCATGTCTCATCCACCGATGAGCTTGCAGATTTCTTCACGAAGACCTTACATGTTCAGCGATTCTAGTTTCTTGTATGCAAACTCACTTTGTTTGATCCAACATGAGTTTTAGGGAGGGCTGTTGATATTATTGTATGTGTTAGTAGTAGGTTTAAGTTCAACATCGATTATGAGAGCACACATCACCCTCCTCTACTTGTATATATGTGTACACATTCAAATACTCAATCTGACTCTCTCTCTCTCTCTCTTAACTGTAATAATTCTAATTTTTTTGGCTATATATATATAAGGAAAAGTAAATGAACTTTTATGCAAAATTTGTTAGAGGCAGTCACAATGATGTCCTTTTACGCTGGATTATAGAGTATTCTAGAGACACTCCTAGGAACTATAACAAGACTAATTTCTATGCAGTACATACATGGGGAGATAAACAACCACGAGGACATAAAACTAATTAATTCATTATGGTCATCTAAAGGGTTAGCTCATCTTCTTCACCATTCAATATTCGGATAACCTCCCAGAAAAACGAACTTCTAGTCATTATCTGACTACAAGGAGAAAGAATCCTTTTCACTAATTCAAAATTTTCAACCAGAATGAACAAAGCATTAGCTTGGTTAATTTACAAGTGACCTCAGATTTGCTGTTCGGCCAGATAGTTGACGGTCATAGACTTGACAAGCAGGTCAAGTTTGTAGTTTATGTTCGATACGCAGACCGCAACATAAACCTGATATATCGCACTTTTTCAGAATTGTGACGCCAACACAGTGAATTCCTAGAAACTTAATTGTTTTACCATTGTTTATTTTTAATTTAAAAAATCCTTTTAGTCCAACAATAGCTAGCGTACGTGCCTGGGAAAATAGAAGCATTGCCAGCAATGTCATTTTGGAGCGTACTCTTTTAAGTTAATCCTGCCGTACGTCTATTACAAGGGGAAAGAGGCGGGGTGTGGTGGCGGCTTAGATTCATTCAACTCAATTTCGATACAAAGGAATTGAAGAAGCGAATAATTGGTACGATTCCGTATCGACCTCATCCTATCCTCCCCCATTTTCTCGGATCAAGAGCTCACCTCCCTTCCATGCACATTGGGTAGCTGCATGTCAAAAAGAGGAAACATAAGATGACTATATCTTTCGGTATTTAAACAAGATTCAGCCGTTGATCACTCGCATCGATCTTTATATGCTGCCCACATCCCCTAACTGATTCCAGATCAACAACTAAACGGACAGCCATGTTTCTTCTTAGCCTTCCACTAATAGCCTCGATCGTCGCCATCCTCTTCTTCCGCCCTTCGTTTCTCTACGTCTTCGAGTTCATCCCGAAAGGGACGAGACTCCCACCGGGATCCTACGGATGGTGCCCGTTCCTTGGCCAAACTCTTTCCTTCGTAGCGCCGCACCGCTCTTCTTCTAGAGGCCAATTTCTAACTGAAAACATCAAAAGGTTGATACTGTCGTGACTTGTTTTATATCAAGCGCGCGTATCGATCGATGATTTAATCGTTTTGTCTTGTTGTAGGTACGGAAAGATCTTTAGGTCTCATCTTTTTGGCCATCCTACGGTTGTCTCCTGCGATGCCGAATTCAATTCCTTCGTATTACAAAACGAGGGTACGTTGTTTCATGCTGGATATCCAAGTAATATTCCTGCGGTGTTAGGGGACCTGACACTTCTCTTTGTGACGGGAGACGTTCACAAGCGTCTACGAGGTTTCGCTGTCAATTTGTTTTCTTCTATTAGGACTCCGAATAGTTCATTTCTATCCGGCATCGAGGACAATGTCCTTAGAGTGATGGAATCATGGAAGGACAGGGAAACCTTGCGATTCACTGCCGAAACTAGGAAGGTGTGTCCTCATCTTAACTTTTTCCGCATACTAGAAGTAATAACAACGAGAGTAGGAGACTTAACCAACTAGGTTTTGTTGATTTCAACTGCCCTTGCAGTTCACATTTGGCGTAATAGTGAAACAGATCCTGAGCTTGGAAGTCGAAGATCCTGACGCACTTGAGATCCTGGATCATTTCACAATGTTTATGAAAGGACTGGTTTCAATACCTATCAAACTTCCAGGGACACCCTACGCCAAGGCAATACAAGTAAGTTCACAACATAGGATTCTTGAATTTGTCAACTGTTCGACTGAGGAAGTTATCACCGGAAATATACAAATATATATTTGTATTTAGTTATTATCCCATATAACAAGATCTACATTCAATACGTGTCAAAATTTTAATATTTTCTGAGACATTCATTTTCCTATATATATAAAGACGAACAATTGCGACCAAAGATATTATAGATAACTTATAATGAAGACTCATTGTGGGCAGGCTAGGCAAAAGATACAGGAGAAGGTGAAGCAAATCCGACGACGGCGTGATAATGGAGAGAAGAGTAATGGAAGTAAGGATTTCCTGGATGTTTTATCAACTCAAAAAAACATTTCTGACAAAGAGATATCTAGTTTGGTGCTTGACCTTCTGCTTGGAGGGTATGAGACGACATCTATGTTGATCGCGACCATTGCGAAATTCCTCGGTGAAGACTCTAATTCTAAGATACTGAATGAACTAAGGGTAAGCTTCCTTTTTAATATATAGTCCCTGACGAACATTATAACTCATTAAGATGTTGAAGACCAAGGTACGTGTCTGTTTACATATAGGAAGAACATCTCTCGGTGAGGCGTACTAAAAATGCGAATGAGCGGTTGGGATGGGATGATTACAAGAAGATGCAATTCACTCAGTGCGTCATCAATGAAGCTCTAAGGTTAGGAAACATGGTGAAGTTTGTTCATCGGAAAGCAATCAAACCAATCCAATACAAAGGTAATTTCAGCTGCTTTCATTAATGTACCCTAAAAAAGGAAGGCAGGCTTTATCAATAATTTACTGAGTATGCATGTTATACAGTTCTTAGTTGTGGAGGCCGTTAGTTCACTGATACCAGTTATTTGTACTATGGTTGCACGGATATTTGAATGCTTGATTTAAAGGGGGTATCTCAGTCTGTAATCACATCATTTTGCATAATAACAATTTTCTTCTGTACGTATTCATCTCTCATATTCTACTGTTTCACCTAGGGTATGAAATTCCTGCTGGATGGAGAGTACTTCCGATACTCAGCAGTATCCACTTGGATCCTTCTCTATACCCAGACCCCCTCAAGTTTGACCCTTATAGATGGCAGGTTGTGTAAATTACAATAGCACCTTTTCACTGCATATTTTCCATCAAATAAAAGCACTAACTTAATTTGTTGTTGTGCACAATGTCATAGAATGTAGACGTGGCAACTTCAAAGAGATTCATGCCGTTTGGTGGAGGGAAGAGACTGTGTCCTGGTTCAGAGCTCAGCCGATTGGAAACCTGCTTCTTTATTCACCATCTTGTTCTCAACTATTCCTGGACTCCATTGCTGGACTCAGACTGGCCCATGCACTACCCTTATATTGATTTCAAAGACGGACTTCAACTTGCAATCAAGCCATTATCATCCGCTTCCTAAAGTACATTAATTAGGGTCAATAGATTGTACTATTTGATGTGTACCACCTGAGAATAAGTCATTACTTCTAGCTAGATGGTTGAAGTGATAGGGTGATATTTGGTCCTTAGTTTCTAAGGTTAATGTAGTTTAAGTCTTCTTATAGCTCAATGCTCTCTTTGATATATCAGAATTTGTTTTATGAACTAGTATAATTCTATCTACTATTTATTTCACATACTTTATAATGATACATAATCATTTTATGTATGATTTTTGATGTGATTTCTCTCGTGTTCATGTGTTTTGTGATTAGATTTTAATCACTCATGCTATTTTTCTATAAATTTTTGTGTGGACATGTGTGTATTTTTTACTTACACCTTTGAATGATTTTTATTTGAACTTCATGAGTATGTAGTGTACTCGTTGGTGTGTTTTAAACTTTGTTAATAATAAAAGGGGGAGAATTTGGTGTGAAGTTAGAAAAAATGATGATCTTTGCATGAGTGGAATTTTTGTATAGATGGTTTCTTAATTTTGATTTTCTTGAAAATTTTTGTTGCGTGTCGGCGGAAGCGTGCACACAAACCAAACGAGTTATCGAGAAATGAGAGAACAACTAACGAGTGCAATTCACAAAAGAACGACCAAAATCACACACAAACACAGAGATTTGCGTATTTCGGCAAATTGCCTACGTCAACGGGGAGAAGATGGGGAGATTTTACTACATGGAAGAGAAAAGAACGGGTTACAACTCACACAAACTCTTAAAATAACCCTAACCAATGATCTCTCACCTCCTCACAATAATCTCCCTCTCAAAGTGCTCAAACAAATCCAAATTCTCTGATTTTGAAACCCTAAAAAACGTGCTTGCTATCTATATAAACACCCAATCCAAAATAGGCTAGGAAATCAAAATTTCCCTGATTTATCCAATTTTTCTAATAAATAGATTGAATTTGTGATGGGATCTTAAGATTATTCTAAGAATAAATATTTAGATTATTAAGATATTTTAGGGATATGTTAAAACCACTTATACTTTTCTAATTAAGTTAAAATACTAATGCAAGCATCAAATGATTGAGGTTTAAGTATGAGATTGTTTTAGATTAGATCAATATGTGATGGCCTTATATCTCATCTAATTGCGATCTTCAGTTTGATTATTTCATGTTGCTAGGTTTAACTCAATATACTCTTTAGTTCTCATCAAATCTCAAAAGTTTTTATAATAAAACATCAACTGAAGATGACCTTGACTGCTAGAAAAATCTTTGCAATTCCTAAATCAAAGAGATATATCCGATGTTGTGACTATACATGGATGACCAACTTTTTAATTTGTTATTCTTTTTTATTTTTTAACTATTATAAAAAAAGAGAGATATTACAAAGGAGAGTTTGATGTTAAGCTATATATATAATCTTAAATTTAAAATTTTTAAATAAAAAATATTCATTTGCTCATTCTGCAAGCAGACTTTTTCTTTTTCTCTTTGAATATTATAAATAAAGAGGAATATTATAAAGGATAGACTGGTAGTTAAACTACCTAACTTTGAATTTCAAATTTCAAAATAAAAATCATCTACCCCCTTATTTTGAAAAAAAACTCCAACTCAAATTACCTAATTTTCAATATTTTATACGCTACAAGTTAGTGGTATTAGTCATTTGCATACTCATATCCATAAAAGAATGAAGTGTGTGTCTATATATATATATATATATAT
>BQKN01067443.1:228469-239588 GCA_022839385.1 Asparagus kiusianus
ATAGAGAGAGAGAGAGAGAGAGAGAGAGAGAGAGAAGGAAAAAATAGAAACTAATTTAATTTAAAAAAGAAAAATAGCAGTTCTAAATAATTCTATTTAATTTAATTTAGAAACTAATGCACATGACTAAAGAAGAAACATCTAGAAACCAAACCTTAGATATCAAAAAAGCAGACTCACTAACCTTCCAAGCTAATGATGCGGGTTTAGCTCTCGCTACCCTCTCCACAATACTTGTTCTACATGTAAGATGTGTGAGCACGGGTAAAATATTTGTATACAATAGATAATAAATAATAGTACTTATATACACTCAAAACTCGACTGTTGCCTTCATGAAGGTTATAATTTCAGGAACAAAGTACGTTAACAGTGACAATAAAAATGGAGTAACTACAGTTAAATTTAACCAGGGGTGTTATTCAAAGGAAATAAATAAAAGTAATTTATTTCCTTCTAATCACTTAGTCAAATATTAATAAAATGGAAACAGATTAACTTTAATTGCTAGTACGTCACTTAACTTCAAATAGTTTTCTTTGGGAAAGAAAGAACGATTCCTCCTAGTGGAAGTCTACCTTTAAGTGTAATATTCCTCTACAATCCAATTTAATCTTCCGGAAGAAGATTAACAATCGAAGTAAACACCTAAGGAATATGCAAAAAGTATGCATACGTAAGGAAAAGCAATCACGCACTAGATTATGTAACAAGTATAAATTATTTAATACACTAATCACATGGTCAGTCTATGTGAAAGCATTTGCCTCATTGAATTATTCTGCTTTATAGCTTGATGCTTCGCATAAAATAAGTTCCAATTTTGTTAATGTTGCGCACCGTGCGGAAGCGTGCTCGAGAACCAAACGAGTTGGTGAGCGATGAGAGAAGAAAACCAAACCAAATTAAGAGTGCAATTCACCAAAATACGACACAAATCAAACCAAACACAAGGATTTACGTGGTTCGGCAATTGCCTACGTCCACAGGGAGAGGATGGGGAGATTTCACTATATGGAGGAGAAATACAACGGGTTACAACTCACAAAATCACTCAAATATAACCCTAACCAAAGCTTTCAACTCCCTCACAATATCTCCCTCTCAAAGTGCTCAAAACAATGCTAATCCTCTCCTTTTCTCTCCTTAAGAAACCCTAAAAAACGTGGTCCTATTTATAATAAAACACAATCCCAAATAAAGAAGGATTCCCAAACAAAGGAGGATTCTAAAAACGAGTCTACAACACCCTGCACCATGGGTGTGGCAGAGGGTGTGGTGCAGGACAGATTCTGCCACACCCTATATCGTGGGTGTGGCAGAGGGTGTGGTGCAGGACAGATTCTACCACACCCATGGCAGACACCACACTAGGGTGTGGTGGAG
Organism: Asparagus kiusianus; assembly: GCA_022839385.1. Taxonomy (NCBI): domain Eukaryota; kingdom Viridiplantae; phylum Streptophyta; class Magnoliopsida; order Asparagales; family Asparagaceae; genus Asparagus; species Asparagus kiusianus. The sequence continues at coordinate 229,856 of BQKN01067443.1, forward strand.
TCTGTTTTGGGTTACTCTTCATGTTTTTCACAATTCCTTCGCCGTTTTCACAATTCTCCACCTCGGAGAAGTGTTCCCAACACTGAGCCGACACCAACATGAGCACCAATGTGTCGTCTCTCTAAACTCGGCTGCACCAATGTGGTTGCCTACGTACCCCCTCTCCCAAGGGATCAAGCTGCCCGTAGTTCATCCAAATGGCCGCGAACGACCTCAATCAACTAGAAGAGTTCGCAACCCTTCTCCAACATCACGATCAAGTCTACGGCTGATAGCTCCTCCAATGGCCTCAAACACCTCCACCTGAGGTGAACCAATGGCCATATCCAAACTATGTCTGCCAGCCGTACTTGAATCAAAATCCAACTCATCATCTGCATCCAAAACCAAATGACTCCCGTGCTGTGTCACCTCAGCTGGAATCCTAAATAATGTAGTATGATCTGGAGTAATCTTCACCCAATATGGAGTAGCATCCATCTCCACCCACTGCGATACATCTAAGGTCTGTCCAAAACTCTCCACCTGCTGAGAGTCAATTAGCTCCCTCATCGAAGCCTCAACCAAAGTGACACTATCAGACCAAACATCCAATGGATTTTTACCTCCATTCACAGTAGTTGACAACTCTTTAATAGGATGACTCAAATATGTCGAAGCCTCAGTCCAGAACCTCTTCTGCAAACCATTGCTCGACCACAAACACCGATCCTCCTCCAGCAAGGCACGGTTCTCTAAATTTGTCACCCTATCTAGCTGCCCCAAGATTTTCTTTCCAACGAAGTGTCTCGAAATGCCGTGAGCTCGGCTCCAATACAGAAATAGGTCCATCTTGTACCTCCTACCAAAACCAGAATGGAGTACCTTCACCTCTCTGTCTATCACACACTTCTTTAATCTGTTGGAAACTACTAGGACTTTCTCCAAAGGGGATTTGGTTGCAACCCAAACACGCCTAGAACAATCACCAACAAAGGAAACCAAACTTCTATTAGCTCCCAATGATGCCCTCTTGGAAGACCCCCAAACATCCACGTGAACTCCTCTAGAACGACCCTTAGCACGGTGAATAGAGGTGCCAAACTTCACCTCGGTCTTCTTGCTCACATCAACATGTTCACTGGACTTCAAACTGCAGGTCTTCATACCCTCTTTCAATCTATGCGAGGAATCAATACTGGAAAGGCCAAACCCCAAATACCACAGTCTAGTCGAATCAACAGAAATTGCCAGTTCTCCACCTGCCACTATACCTCCAGTCAAGTAATACAGGTTATTCCTCCTGACGCCCTTCATCACAATCCGAGAGTCTTCCACAATCTTGAGAACCATGTCCTCAATTCGAACATTCAGACCCTCTCCAACCAAAGCTCCAATTGAGATCAAGTTCTTCCTCAAAGAAGGAACATATCTCACATCGTTTAACTCTCTAACAGCCCCGTCAAACATTTTGATGCGAATTCTTCCTATCCCAAGGATCTGGCATGCACGGTTATCAGTCATGTACACCACACCACTATCCAGCTTCTCAAAACTGGAGAACCATTCCCTTCTAGGGCACACATGATAGGTCGCACCACTATCCAACATCCATTCAGATTCCTCCGAATAGCTATCTGTAGGACTGATAGAAAGCGAATAAATAAAAGAGTCATAATTATTACCATCCGATACGATGTTTGCTTCTGATGATGGCTGCTTTCCTTTTCCCTTCTTGTCACGTCCCGCTTCCCAAAATACCGGGGAATCGGGACGTGAACAAGCCCGCGACGTATTAGATTGAGAAGAAATCTACGCTATCATTTTTTTTTTGCTTTTCTTTTCTTCTCAATCCAATACGCTAAGCGTCTAGAAATAAAAACGATACGAAGTCACAGGTCCTCGATCACACATAGCAAGAATATAATGACAACCCAGAATAAGAATAACATATCATCAATGGTAAATCATCCCAGACATAAAATATAGGTCAAACACGCCCTTAGTACAAAACGGTCCAACTAAAAATATAAAAATACATAGTCCAATAGAAATAAAAGGTAAGTACTGTTAAAATAACTAAATCCAACATCAGACTAAAGTAAGGTTCTGCAAAAGAGATCTAACGCTCATCAACTACTACAGAAAGAAAAGTCTAAGCTTCAGATTGTTCTTCTGATCCATCTGGAAGACGTCACTGCTGCAAATCCTCTGGCTCTTGTACTATCCCGAACTGAGGCTGTACACCTCCTAAATCTGACTTACACCCAGAAAATAGGAGTACGTCAGCGTGTGAAACACACGGCAAGATCCCCCAAGGCAGGAACAAATACAATAACAGTAATAATAACATATGCGTGGTCAATGCGATAACAAAAATAGAAATAGAACATGTGATGATAGTAATAACGATAGAGGCATGCAACTGGAATACTAATAATCAAAAGAATCCAAAAATCAACCAGGTGACAAGATCATACCATAGATGGAATTAATACTTAAAATCTACAATAAGAGACGTAGTACGTCGAGCGAAATAATCCAAACAAGGAAACCCTCATATATATACCATATGTCTCAAATTATAGATAATTAAATATTAATCCCGATCTATGTATGAAAAGAAGTACAACCGGCCTACATCTCACAAGACTTATACTTAGTCAAGAATCAAGGTCATGTAACTAACCATCACATCACTCATCTTAAATAATCAACAATCTCAATACCCCTGCTCCTCAGACCCACCCCAGGCCGAAACAAGATACTGGCGCGAGCCTGGAAAACAAATAATAATCTCGATATCATCTCACCTCAGACCCACCCCAGGCCGAAACAAGACACTGGCGCGAGTCTGGAAATAATCAACAACCACAATATCACTGCTCCTCAGACCCACCCCAGGCCGACACAAGGCACTGGCGCGAGCCTGGTAATAATCACAATCACATCTGCTCACATGAACCAAGATTGCCTACCCTAGCATCTCTAGTATTTCTAAGTCAACAATATAAACATGTCTCTAGGTCTCGTTTGTCATACATAAGCCACTAAGGTCATGAACTACTAATGATTCTCAATCACAACAAGCAATGCAACTGATCATGAGCAATAACATCATGACATATTAGATAATCAAGTTTAAGAATTTTGAATCATAAAATTGTTCTAAAATAACCTTCTAAAATAATAAATTTGTTTACTTAAAATAATTCTTTCACAAAATAAATTCTTTCAAAATATTCCCTTCTTCAAAACAAATTCCGTTAATTTATTTATAATTATTCTAAAATAATTCTTTTTCCAAGATAATTCCTTTTAAATTATTGTAAATTTCTTAAAATGATTCCGTTCTCAGAATAATTTCTTTTTAATAAATATAATTATCCAAAAGTGATTCCGCTGCCAAAATAAATTCTTTTAACTCATCATAAATATTCTAAAAATTCTATGTATCATATTTCATGATTTATCTAATATTATTCATCAAACAACCCACGCAGATAAATACGTCACAAATAACTATGCAAATAAATTATAACAGGTGTAGTATTCAGATCTGAGCAAGAAGGATCTTGCCTCGGGGTTTCGTCGCACGGATCAACGTTGGCGACGGGGATCTCAGTGATGTAGCGGATGACGGTTCAGATCTGAGAGGGGACGGGGCTGAACGTCGACGGCGTCGATGGGCGGCGGTTGTGGCGACGGCTAAAGGGGACAGCGGGGAGGGACGTCGTCACTGCAGTGGGCAGCGGCGTCGGGTTGAGCTCGGATCTGGGGTCGTCGGCGAGGCGGCGACAGGAGAGGGAGAGGGGACTGTCGGGTGAGGCTTGGCGGCGAGCGGCTGGGAAGGAGGGCGGTCGGCTAGGTGGTGGCTGGCTGTTGGCACAACGAGAGGGAGGGGCAGAGGGTGGTTGCTGGCGAGGAGGGTGGCCGAGGCGGCTGCTGCAGCTAGGGGTGGTCGGGGTGTAGGGGAGGTGCTCGAGGAGGCTGCGTTCGTCGGAGGCGGTGGCTCGAGCAGCGCGACGAGGCCTGAGGCGAGCTCGACGAGCGGCGGTGAGCAGACTCGACGTCTAGGTGGCGGCGAACTCGGGTTCGAGTGCAGCGGGCTGTTCAGCGGCTCGACGGAGGGCTGGGCGTGGCAGAGGAGGCGAGCGAGCGCGGTGGAGGGGCGGAGGTCGGAGGCGGTTTCCGGCGAAGCGAATAGGCGGTGATGAGGGAGGAAATGGGGGCGGTTGTCGTGGGTTTTCTTTTTTTTGGGATTGAGAGAGAACGAGAGGAAAAGAAATAGAAGAAGAGAGAGAGTGATTGGAGAGAGAAGGGGGATGTGCTGTCAAATTATGAGAGGGAGGGAGAAAAAGGAAAGTGTGAGAGTGATTTACGGGAATAAAAAGGAAGGGTATAAATGCTGATTAGGAATTGATTTGGGGGGAATTAGGAAAGAATTCAAATTCAAATGAGAAAAAAAAAGAGAGGGAAAATTCAAAAATTCCACATAAAATTCTGAATTATATTAATAATTAATAATCAACCAAAAATCTTTTTATTTATATTTATATACTACTGTATTATGCTCAAGTTTTCATCAATAATAACAAGGTCATTAATAATATCAATCACCAAATGATTATATATAAAAATCACTAAACCGTAAATTAATATTTAGCAGAATTAAAAATACAAGATTATATATTTTATTATTTATTTATTTTGAAAACTTAGAAAATTCTAGAAATTAGGAAAGTATTAATAAAATATAATATAATATTTTAAATACGAGAAAAATTTATTTAAATACGTATCAAAATTCACGGTTGTTACACTTCTGCTTATTCTTCATCCATTCGTCGAGCTTTGGGTAGTCTTTCTTCTAATGACCAGTCTCCTTGCACCAAGCACACTGATCTTTTCCTACTCTAGACTGTGACTTCCAATTCTTCCTGTTCGGATTCTTCCCTCTTGCGACCAACGCCTCTGCTACCGGCTCAACTGAAGCCTCCTTATCCTTCTTTCGAAGCTGATAATTCACAAGTGTAACAGTGACCTCACTATACGAAAGTGATGCATTCCCATTAATCAGAGTAAGAACGAAGGTCTTATATTCCTCGTCGGGCAAGGAACTCAATAGCAACAACGCCTTGTCCACATCTTCAATTATAACATCCACGTTCGCCAAATCCGCAAGAAGCTTCGTGTAGTGGTTCATGTGATCTCTAATGGAGGTTCCCTTCTTCAATTGGAAAAGATAAAGCATCCTCTTCAAATGCAAGCGATTTTCCATACTCTTGGTCAAATACTTGCTTTCGAGAATCTCCCAAATCTTTTTAGCAGAAGTCTCATTCATCACATCATATTTTAGATCTTGAGTCAAACAAGATCTAATCACACCACACGCTATTCGATTCATCTTCTTCCAAATCTTCTCTTCAATCTCATCTGGCTTGCCATCTAACTCCAAGGTATCCTCCAAATTATGCGCGTTCAGCGCATCCAAAACATCGCATCTCCATAATCCAAAGTTGTTTGTGCTATTAAATTTCTCCACATCTATCTTCATAGAATGGATATTCAAACTCTGAATGGTCTTCGCACCAGAAGCACCACCCTCGATACCCGAAGCACCTTCTTTCCCCGACATACTTTCTCAACGCACCAACGAACGAAGAATAGATCCAAAATTGAAAAGATAGAGTCTTTACCAAAAGATCTCACCTTTATCACCAAATGAAGCCCTAGACGAGCCTCCAAATTGATCTACTCCTCCAAATAGTCCAAGCGTAGCCCGAGCTCTGATACCACTTGTTGCGCGCCGTGCGGAAGCGTGCTCGAGAACCAAACGAGTCGGTGAGCGATGAGAGAAGAAAACCAAACCAAATCAAGAGTGCAATTCACCAAAATACGACACAAATCAAACCAAACACAAGGATTTACGTGGTTCGGCAATTGCCTACGTCCACGGGGAGAGGATGGGGAGACTTCACTATATGGAGGAGAAATACAACGGGTTACAACTCACAAAATCATTCAAATATAACCCTAACCAAAGCTTTCAACTCCCTCACAATATCTCCCTCTCAAAGTGCTCAAAACAATGCTAATTCTCTCCTTTTCTCTCCTTAAGAAACCCTAAAAAACGTGGTCCTATTTGTAATAAAACACAATCCCAAACAAAGAAGGATTCCCAAACAAAGGAGGATTCTAAAAACGAGTCTGCCACACCCTGCACCGTGGGTGTGGCAGAGGGTGTGGTGCAGGACAGATTCTGCCACACCCTGCACTGTGGGTGTGACAGAGGGTGTGGTGCAGGACAGATTCTACCACACCCATAGCAGACACCACACCAGGGTGTGGTGGAGTCTGTTTTGGGTTACTCTTCACGTTTTTCATAATTCCTTCGCCGTTTTTACAGTTAAGGTCATCGTCAACTAATTATAATAAGGGGAAATTGCTTCCAGCCCCCTATTTCCTTACAAGTATTCCCCTCCCCTCCCCTAGACTTTTTTCAACGCTCCCAAAACCCCCAAAAGCAAAGTCATAATTCTCTAAGCCACCAAAACACAAAACCCAAGAGTTTAAAACATATGAAGACCATAATACTCTCTCTCTCTCTCTCTCTCTCTCTCTCTCTCTCTTCATGATGTTAAAATGACGAGATTTAAATGGGTTTGTTTGGGGGGGATTCTACTTCCCTCCAAATTTTTTTAATGGCGTCGACATCGACGGTGAAAGTTTCCCGACGTTCATTCATGAGGCGAAGAAAACTACGATCTTGAAGACGGTAATGACGAGTTGTGTCGCCAACACCCTTAAGTTTACATTTTGTTGTAATTTTTTTGAAATTGATGACTTGAGATTAAATTAGAGTACGTAAATTTATATATTATTGTTATTTCACTGTAATAAGTTTGTTGTTAAGTTATGAGTTGGTAGTGAAGGAATGTTACGTGTTAGTTTTGAAGGTTACGAGTTGGTTATGAAGTTTACGAGTTAATTAATTGCCAAGGGTAAAAGTTGGTTGTGAAGGTTACGCGTTGGTTGTGAAAGTTAAGAGTTGGTTGTGATGTAACGTTAGCATTAGGGCATGGAACATAGAAAAACATAATCAATCCCTACCCTAGTCGTTTACTTTAAATCATCACCATCATCATCATCATCATCTCATCTTACTCTATTGTAATGTGGCATTTAGGGCTTCGATGTAGAATAGTGCAACTAATCTCAGTATACTTATCAGCGCTAGAATAAGAATGTACGACGATTCAACAAATGTTAGCATACTACATATCATACAGTACTACCGGTGTACACCTTCCCATCTTAGAAGACTGAATATACACAGTACCACACACCTAAACAGGTCATCCTTCCTTGGTTTCAACTTCTAAAACCAACTTGTAAAGTCAAATCATACTCTCTTTAAAAGTACGAGTTCGAGAAAATCTTTCTATGGTCAATATTACTCTTAACTATTCAAATATTTTATTTAAATTTTAACTTATTATAATCATAATTATATCCTATACTTATCCTATGTGAACTACTTATAGCTCAATAATTTAAAAATTAATAAGCTATAATATATGAAGATTGCAAAAACCCTAAAAAGTTTCAAAAATTGCACAAAACACCCTTAAAAGTATAAAATTATACAAAATATCCAGACGTTTCAAAACTTAAAACAACAAACATGAAACCCTCAATATTTTAAAAACTATAAAAACACCCTCATAAGTTCAAATAATAACAAAGCACTACGAAATTCTGAAATTTTAAAACCTACAAACAACAAAGACGAATTCAAGGAATTACTATCGGATACTAAAAAACTAAAATTTGTAAAAGTAACATCAAAGTTATAAATATTCTGAAAAACTCCTTCAAAAATTAAAAAAACATAGAAAACCCTAAAAATTAATAACTTATAACCAATACATATCAAATTTCAAAATTATACGAGTTCGGAAAAATCTTTCCATGGTCAGTATTACCCTTAACTATTTGAATATTTTATTTAAATTTAATTTATTATAATCATAATTATATCCTATCCTAATCCTATGTGAAATACTTACAGGTCAATAATTTAAAAAAATAAGCTATAATATATGAAGATTACAAAAACACCCAAAAAGTTCTAAAAATTGCACAAATACCCTTAAAAGTATAAAATTGCACAAATTATCTAGACATTTTAAATCTTAAAACAACAAACATGAAACCCTCAATATTTTAAAAATTATAAAAATACCCTCAAAAGTTCAAATAATAAAAAAAGCACTATGAAATTCTAAAATTTCAAAACTTGCAAACAACAAAGATGAATTCAAGGAATTACTATCAAACACTAAAAAACTAAAATTTATAAAAAATAACTTCAAAGTTATAAAAATTCTGAAAACTCCTTTGAAAATTAAAAAACACACAAAACCCTAAAATTTAATAACTTATAATCAATATATATCAAATCTTAAAATTATTAGCAAACCGCTAAAAATTTAAATTTTGTAACAAACAATCTAAAGTTTCAATAATTGCAAAATAATTGCAAAAAATACCCTCAAAATTCAAAGTTGCAAGAAATATTAACATTAAAAACTTACTACCAACACATGAAACATGAAAATTACAAGCACTCAACTTAAAATTTAAAATTTTTAAAAGCACTCTCAAAGTTTCAAAATTTGCAAAACACACCCTTAAAAATTCAAAATCACGAAAAAGCGACTAAAATTTCAAAACAGCAAAAAAAAAGAGTAGTTGTGTGATATTCTTTCATTAAGATATGTAAATTTAACTTTTATTCTGAGGTTTTACTATCCTTTTTTGGCATCTAAAAGTAGTCTAATTTTATTAAAAAAGATAAATGTGGAGAATGATTGATAACGTCTTAATAAAAAATAAAACAGAAGGAATGAGAGATATTATTTTCTGAATATTTTATAGAATAGGTTTTTTTGAGTAAATTAGGAATTTTTGGAAGGGGTTTTCATAAACTTTTTTAGTACGTTTATTTGTTCATGTGGATGTTTTTATTATATAAAAGTATACTAGATTTAGTATTAATCTTTATTTTATAATTTTTTAAAATCTATCTAGGATTAGGAACAAACTCCATATTATCTTTTATGTCATTTTAGCCCACTTTTAACCAATCATTTTGTCTTATGAGCTTTAATTATTCATTTTTCTTTTAAAACGCTATTTTTTAAAGTGTTTTTTACTTTTACAATGCTATATTTTCTCAGGTCAAGTTTGGTTTCATGTTGGTCTCAATGGCATGATAATTCAAATTGATTTTGGATTATATTTATTTTCTATCAATTCAATTATCAATATAGAAATTTAAATTAGTATAGTTCATTTAAACGAATATTAACGAACATAAATAATCATAATGCTAAAGTTTAGAGATATAAGTAAGCAAAAACCATCAAAGTGGAACCGATGAACAAGTTTTAGTAAGGAAATGAACCAAATATATTTAGGCTGCGTTTGGGAACTTGGATTTGGGCATGGATTTAAAATCCAGGGTATTTTAAATTCAAATCTCTAGTTTGGATTCTGATTTGAGCTAAGATTTTGAATCAATTGATTTAACAAAGAGGAATTTGGAAGCCCAAAACAAGTGTTTTCAAATTCCACCCCACCCCTTGTCATTTATCAAATCCCGACCCGATCCTCTATCTCTCTCGTTTCAAGTCCCGTTCCTCTCTCTCTCTCTCTCTCTCTCTCTCTCTCTCTCTCTCTCTCTCTC
>BQKN01067443.1:239598-251732 GCA_022839385.1 Asparagus kiusianus
CTCTCTCTCTCTCTCTCTCTCTCTCTCTCTCTCTCTCTCTCTCTCTCTCTCTCTCGTTTCGTAAAATCTCTCTCTCCCCCCTCCCCTCCCCCCCGCCGCCGCCTCCCCCCGTCGTTGCCGTCGCCTCCCTCGTCGCCGCTGCCGCCTCTCCCCCTCTCCCCCTGCCTCTCTCTTTCGTTTCAAGTCTCGTTCCTCTGTCTCTCTGGTTTTGCTCGCAGGTAAAACCTCTCCCCCCCCAGACGCCTCCTCTCCCCCTGCCCCTTCCCCCTGCCTCTCTCCCTACAGTCAAAACCCTAGATCTGGTCTAGGGTTTTCTAGGGTTCCGTTTTCGAATCGAAGTCTAGGGTTCCGACTTCGAGTCCTTCGAACTGGTAAGGTGTCCTCTCGCTTCATTTTTTTTGTCACTTGAAAGTGTGAATTTTCGATTCTTTTATGTCATCCTCGGTGTTGGTTGAAGTATTTAGCTGTCTGTGTCAAAAAGTTTGGATTTTTGATGACGCTGGTTGTAAATTGATGGGAGCTTGATCAGCCTGCAATTGGAGTCGGAGCTGGGCTTCTTGTGTGCTATTAGGATCGTTTCTATTGGTTTGTAGGATATTTAGATCAATATATATAGATAAAATGTTGAGGATGAGTTGATCCTGCTTTAGGAACTACTTCTTCAACTATTAATTTTTTTTGACTTGGTCTTGTGAAATCGGAGAAGGAATTTGGGTGTTGCGAGGTGCTTATGTGTGATAATGATTATTTCTATCTGCTGTAGACTTTCTAAAGAAATATATGGGTAATAATGAAGAACTAATCTTCCTTTTGAACTACTTTGGAGTATAATTTGTTAAAGAAAATTTTAAGATTTTTTACTATTAAAATCCTTGTTCCATATACAATTAAGGACCTATTAACTTTTTTGATACATTGAATTTAGGATCCATGCTAATGAATAATCTATTTTCTAGTGTCAGTAATGATATTTGATTCATTTTGTTTTTAATACAGGAATTTCATTTATTTGTCAAGGCGTTCAGAAATTGGAGTCAATACATTTGATTAGTGAGATTTCCTTATGGTTTCTAGTGTTGTTATGCTCGGTATAACTCCATCGAGTTGTTTGTCAATTTATAAGTCACTTTGATCTCATTTAAGCTTAGCCGTTGCCCACTTCATTCTGAAGTGGACTTCCTAGTTTGTTGATTAATGTCAGGCAGACTTGAAGTGAAATGAGAAAACAAGTGTGCTACAATACCCTTTGCATGTTATGATCATAGAATTATAATAGAATCAAGAAGTAATACTTTCAGGAATTCCTTTTTCTTATTTCTAAATGTTCTTTCCCTTGTCAAATTGCAGAGACTATGCTATAGTTTAGTCTGCAGACCCATTAAAGAGCAGGTAGGCTGGCATAAAGATCCTTTTGTTGGTTTTGGAACTCCTTATAGGCGAAGGAATCTATCTCATGAATCTAACATGGTAGATTATTTTTGTTAGACCCTTCAATTATCTTACTGATGAAGATTGGAGGCAATGCATGGGAGATTCCATCTAGATCCAATGCCAGTCATGGGTCAAATGATTATTTTTGTTAGACACTTGACTCTGACACATGTTGAGTTAGTTATTTTAATTTAGTCAATTCTTATAATGAAGCTGCTCAATCCAAGCACTAGTTGTTGCCACAGATATCTTATGGGAAGATGATGATTCATGCCAAATAATTTTCTCCTTTCAGTCGCAGCTGAAATTTGAATCGTTATTTGTTTGACTATAATGATTATCAATGATTATTTGCTCATGATTATGATTTTAACCTGAAGTCCCATTTCATGTGGTTTATCTGTGTTGTGAGCTTATATTGTTTAATCTTACAACAATTTGGGGACATCCGCACTTTGTACACTGCTTGCAAACACAGAGGTTTTGTGAGCTTATATTGTTTAATACATTGAAGATATTGTTTATCTAAAAACAACATTCTTTCAGATAAGAGAGACGCCACACAAGAGGCATCATAAGTTTATTGAATTTTATGATGTCAGATCTGCAGAAGCAGCCCTTCGCTCATTGAACAGGATAGACATAGCTGGCAAACGCATAAAGCTAGCTGGAACCTAGTCGACCTGGCGGAACCCGTAGAAAGTTAGTATATAAATTTGGTCGCTATCTATTCTCATTTTTGTTTACACTCTAAACATTTTATTGCTAACAACATTCTTCTTCATTATGCATTTCTCTTATTACCATTTAGTGCTGTTGAGATGAATGAACAATAATCATAAATTGTGCAAGTACTGAGTGCATCTTTGTTCTGTATCTCAAATTCTTTCGACCGTTCCTTGTAAAAATCAAGGATCTGAATAGTTTTGACTGTTTAATTCGAGTATCTGAACGTATGTCTCATGTATGATGAATCAACAATAATCATAAATTATGCTCTTCCTTTGGTTCATGTATGATGCTAGACAGATTTGAGTGACTAAGTCTCATGTATGATGTTAGGCTGAGTTGTAAAGTGTGCGTAAATGTAGTTCTCATGTTTGTTATTAGGTTGTGTATCATCTAGTGTATTGATTTCCCCAACCAATACTCTCACAGGTCTCCATATGCTTTTATGCTTATCTTATTCAGTCTCACTTATCCGACATTTTTGTTTAATTTGTTAGCTTGTTAGCTTGATTAAAAAAAATTTATTGATCTGCTCATTTTCTTTGCAGGTTTTGGGCTCATATCGTGATGGCATATGAATTACTCTTTTGTTGCTGCGGATATGGTTTATCATACAAGCACTTCTGAATTCTCAGTTGCAATTTTTTTACATCAAGGATACTTCTCTTCTCACATGCTATTCAGTTTGCAACTCTTTGTATCTTTTCTTATTAACATTTCTCTTGGTATATCAAAGACCAAATTGACTATGTAATTGTCAGTTGCTGCGGAATTGTTACTTATTTGCTCTGATATCAATTTATTCTCACTTTGAATATGTGTGAAATATGAAACAAGCCTCAAGTGTTTTCCAGCTTGGATATCAGTGAAATATGCAATGATAATGTATTATTTAGATGCTTTTTTGTAAGATACATGATATGTTTGTAGAGTTTTCTTTATTTTTATTTTGTTGAAAGTCTTACAAGTTATGGTCGGTAATGAATTTGAAAACTTAGCAAATGTAGCTATCATCGTCAAAATTAGCTAAATTTGTGTTTTTTTGTTATTATTTTACATATCTCCATTGCATTTGATGTAAACAAGATGGGTTAAGAGAATAAATTTTTATCAATTTTAAATTCAAATTCATGTATAATAAAGTACCCAAACACTAGATTTTGAAATCAAAGATTTCAAATACTTTCATTTAATAAAGATATCCAAACAAAAGATTTCTTAAATCATGGATTTCAAATCCTAAATTTAAAATCCATTGATTTTAAATCAACTTCTCAAATCCAAATCAAAGTTCCCAAACGCAGCCTTAATCATGATATTTGACCACGTGCATTGCACGTGCATAAAACCTAGTAAGCAAAAAATAGTTGGCTTGAATCACATGCACAAAGCTTAGCCAAGTAAACATCATCTCTCTTCAATGTTGACGACGCCATTGGCTCCCCATATATATATTGAAAATCATATCATACTTGTTGCTCCATTACTTTATCCTTCAAAATAAATTTTTAAGTACTGTCACAAAATTAGAATACGAGATTAATTAGTGGGGTGAATTGTGTTAGTTAGATAGTTACTTTCAATTATATATTACTTGATTTTAATTAGGTTTTAATCAATTTTAAGTTAATATTAGAGTTTGTGAAATTAAGTTTGCACACAATCTCTGCTTATGCAAAATTTCTTATGGTTGTTACATAATCACGTTTAGTTCGGCTGATGTAGTAAACTTGATTAGGAATGAGAATATTCTTGTGAAGTTAAGAACTCGAGAGATAAAAATATTTAGACTTATTTTTATTGCCTTAAACTTAACAATGTTAACGTATTTGATAATTTGATGATTGCCTTAAACTTAGCAATGTTAACGTATTTGATAATTTGATGATGCTTTTTAGAATGGTTGTTAATCATATATGACTAAATTTTGTTAAGCAATTGTGATACTATATTTTTATATTTGATAATTGTGGTGTTACATTTGAAAAGTTTGATTATTCGAAGTATTAAAGTCATTATGAATTGTTAGTATTTATAAAATATCTAAATAACTAATAAACAATATAATCTACATTATGCGTTATATTTTTTTTTTTTACATTTCCCCCCTTAACTCTTAACAAGAGGCCAAGCGTTACATAACATATTTTCATTATTTTCACCATTGTTTTCTGATGTAGGACGCTTAATCTGAGTTGGAATCTATTTAGATTAGGAAATATAGATTAGAAAATAAATTCAATTTTAGAGTCAAATTAGATTAGGAAACAAAATCAATTTTGATTCATGATTTGTTTCCTCTATTATATGGAATCTTTTTTTTGGATAGAATTTGACACTTTCTATTTTTGTAATTCTAATCTTACTAGGAGTCTTATTTGATACTTTCTATTTTTGTAATTCTAGTCTTACTAGGAGTCTTATTTATTTTTCTATTTAAGAAGAGTCATGTAACCCCAAAGGAGAATAACTTTTCATCAATAAAATTTCCCTTTTTAGTATTTTCTTCGTGGATTCGAAGTTCTTCGTGGATTCGAAGATCATTCTTTGTGGATTCAAAGAACACACTTGGTGGATTCCGAGGTTACAACTTCCGCGTTGCGTCAATTGGTATCAGAGCCTTGTTCCTCCGATACGATGGCAGGTGATGAAGCCCCTATTTCTCGAACTGAGTTTAACGTGCTAAAGACCGATGTTAATAAGATGAAGACTGTCGTAGAGCGACTTGCGTCGGTAGTGGAACGTCTGAACACGGTAGGAGTTTAAAATCGCGTTGATGGTCGCCAACGACATGATCCGACTCCATATGATAAATTGAACAACGACAATGATCTTAAGCAAGACATTAGAGTTGGGAAGAGTAGTGAAGAAATAATAAAGAAAGAAGAACCACCTCCAGAGCATAATATCTTTCGTACGAGATGCACCGTGATGCAGAAGATTTGTAATGTTATTATTAACAGTCACAATGGAAAGAATCTTGTCTCTCGGCGTATGGTGAATAAGTTAGGTTTGAAGACAGAGAAACACCTACCTCTCGTTAAGATCGACTGGATTCACAAGGGCAATGATGTACAGAATGATGAAGTGTGTTGGGTATCTTTTTCTATTGGTCGAACTTATTTTGACGAGGTTTTGTGTGATGTTGTCGAGATGGATACTTGTCATATGCTTTTAGGTAGGCCATGACAATTCAATAATGGAGCTACCCATAGGAGCAGAGACAATATTTATATCTTCAAGAAAGATGGACGACGAATTGTGCTCAAGCCTCTTACAGAAAAGGAGCCATCTAAGATAAAGACTACTGAGAAGAAGAAACTCTTGGTGACAAACAACGATGCTTTAGCAGAAAACTTGAAGCAATCTGAAGAGGTTTATGACTTGGTTGTAACTCAAGAAAAAGAACCTGCCCCTACCGAAATTCCTCCTAAGGTGCAAACAATCGTTATGCATGAGATTTATTATGGTGATATGATAGTGAAGATGGATGATATGCATGATATTCTCAAAGGGGTTGAGAGTGATATTACACATATTATTGTTGTCCCGATGGAGGAGAATGATAAATTAGAGAGTGAGACAATTGGTGATATGTGTGAATTGCTTGGTGGAGGGCTAGAAACAAAGGAGATGAAAGAATTGTGTATGGAGTATGACGTGAGATTTTCTTCCCTAGAAGCAAAGTTGGTGAATAATTTTAAAAAGAATTTGATGATACTTCAAGCACTAGAATATAAGAAGCAACATGGAACACATTTTGAGGAGTTTTTGAAGTCAACTGCACATCCACATGCCGCCAATAAAATACCTATGATGTCGGAAAGAATAATATATGAATTTGATTCAGAAGAAGTCCTAGTCGAGAATGTAAAAGAGCAAATAGAGAAAATCAACACTAAATACAAGGCCGATGCTGATCGTTGCAAGAGAAGAAAATTATTTATCAATGAAGCTACTACTCTAACAAATATAAGCTCGGGGTCGAGCTTCTTTCAACAAGGGGAGACTGATGTAGGACGCTTAATCTGAGTTGGAGTCTATTTAGATTAGGAAATATAGATTAGAAAATAAATTCAATTTTAGAGTCAAATTAGATTAGGAAACAAAATCAATTTTGATTCATGATTTGTTTCCTCTATTATATCGAGTCTTTTTTTAGGATAGAATTTGACACTTTAAAATTGAATTTATTTTCTAATCTATATTTTCTAATCTAAATAGACTCCAACTCAGATTAAGCGTCCCATATTTCTCTGTTACCTTCCCTTGACAAAACTAAAAGTACTTAATATTCCATAGTTTTTAAAAAATTTAAACATTAATGTAAGAGATTTGCTTGCACCAAAATACGAATTGTTTTTTCAAGAAAGTGTATTATAAGGGGCTGTTTGGTTCGCTATTATAATGGGTGAAAAACTCAGAAAACCCCTCCACGTCAGATTTTTAACCCTCCACGTCAGTTTTTTTTGTTTCCGTCCATTTCTTTGTATCGCTTTGGTTCGCTCGGATGGAAGAGGGAAAACTCTGCTGAAATCGTTGCCAACTCAGATTTTTTTCCCTCTCCGATTTCCTTCCCCAACCGAGCGAAATTGATGAAAACTTTGCCACATCAGATTTTTTTCCTTCTCTTCTTTGTTTACAAAAGTTTTCTTTTTTTTTCTATGCGAACCAAACACAAGAAAAATAAATACATTGGTTTCCCACTATTTTTTATGTGCGAATCAAAGCAAAACAATCTATTTCTTGAAAAAGTTTGAAAAACTCAAAACTTATGTTTCTTTACATGGAATTGCATTTCCCTATATCAATGAAACGAACCAAACAGCCCCTAAGTGGAAAAAAGAAAAATAAAAAGATATGTTCCTTTTTTTTTTAGCCCATTGAAGCAAATCCATTGAAGAATATCAAAACTGCACTCCATCATCCACCAAATTCATTGAAGCACATCCACTAGAAGGATGTGATGCCAAGATGGATAGAAGGTGGAATAAGAAAAAGTTGGACCAAATAGCAAACTGTTGAACAATCATAGATGATCATCAAATTCGTGGCCAAATCCCTGGCCAAATGCAAGGAAAATAAAGGATGATCAATAATGTGGATGTTAGCAAAATGAATCTTAACTATGAACAATCGAATCGATGGGTAAATGTCACACGAGAAGACTAAAATTTCAAGGAAGAAGATGAAAGTTAACTCAAATGTTAATAACTATCCTTAAAAGTCATAATAATTACAAGATTAGGTGCGGAACTCGAGTTTGAACGGCAACCGATTCTTTCCGAAGACAGAGGTCGGAAATTTATGATTTTGTTTACGGTAGTTGTCATCGGTACTCGAAAAAATATCTACTGGAATAGCAAAGCTGTGATCAGCATATAAAATATGCTCTCGTATAGATGTGGAAGTCTATCTTGAAGTTGTAACGTTGAAATTGATCTTCCGCAAAGGATTAACAATCAAAATCAATAGAAGTGTACATACACGCAAGGAAAGCAATTGTGCGCTGGACTATGTATCAAACATACATTACATAATACACAATTGTATGATCTGTCCTAAATGTTCTAGGATGAATATAACCCACCTGGTTTTTGCCGATGACCGTCTGCTGTTTAGCAAAGCTGACATGGTCTCAATCTCAAGGTTGATTTTATGCCTTCATGAGTTTAGCAAAGTTTCAGGTTTGGAAGCCAACCCTAACAAATGTTCAATATTCTTAAGTGAGATTGATGATAGCTTAAAAAAATCAGATTTGCAACTATCTAAACTTCTCTGAAGGAGATCTACCTATGCGCTATTTGGGGATGCCTTTGATTGTGAAGAGGCTTTCTTACCTGGATTGCTCTTCACTAATCAGGAAAATTTCTGATCAATTCCTTTCCTGACAGCAAAGAAGATGTTTATCATATGTAAGGAGACTTGAATTAATTAAATCTGTCATTCTGGGCATTCAAAACTTCTGGACTACCAATTACATCCTTCCAATTAAAGTCTTAGAAAAAATTGACAAATTATACCCAAATTTCTTATGGGGTAATAAAATTCATCTTGTCTCATATATAGAGCACTGTATGTGAGAGTAAAAAAAAGGGAGGGCTAGGTATCTTTTCAGCTAGGGAATAGAATTATGCGGCTGCAGTAAAAATCTTATGGATGATTCATTATAAAAAAGACCTCTTTTGGATTAAATGGATCCATGCGAACTACTTAATTACAAGCTACAGATATCTGGCAAGTTCAATCCAAGAGGAGTGATTCATGGATGTGGAAACAAATCCTCAGAGTGAGGGATTTGATGCTAGTCAGGTTTGGGAATATTGTAAATTTTTATAGCACTGTTGGTACATGTTGCATGGGTGAAAAAAATTCAAATCTCAACAGTTTATAATGCTATTACAGCCAATGCATTTGGTTCCTTGGTCTGATACAGTTTGGAGGGGGATGCACTATCCAAAGCATTCAATTGTTCTTTGGTTAGCTTGTCTTTTCAAGCTGTTAACTCAGGACAAACTTTGTCGCATGGGAGTTTTGAATCTAAACAAATGTGTTTTGTGTCCAAATCAGCAATTGGAAACTTGCAATCATCTATTCTTTGAATGTCAATTCTCAGCTGATATATGGAACATGGTGATGAATTGGATGAGATTTTCTTGGAGATCTTGTAACTGGAACCTGATTATTAACTGGTACTCTCTTAATCTCAAAAGAGGTGGCTTCAAACAACAATTAAAGAGCATGACACTCTCTGTTATAGTTTATATGATATGGAAAGAGAGGAACATGAGAATATTTAAAAAAAAGATTCGGGCACCTGAGTTACTGTTCAAGGCAGTGAAGATACTGATATACTCAAGGATTTTGAATAATGATGATATACCTGTTCATATGAGAGAGTTTCTAGAGAAGATGTAATTAGTTTTTGTTAATAACTACAGAGTGATCATCAGGTTTGTAACTGATGCTTTCATGTTCAGTACATATTGGGAAATGAATAAAGCTCTTTTTCATTGACAAAAAAATTGTATGATCTGTCTATGTGAAACTATTGCTTCAACGAATCAGTCCACTCTCCGGATTGCGTTTTCATTAAGGTCATTATCAAACTCAAATTAACTGAGCAACTAAATATAACTCATGGTTATGGATTTAGATCCTCTTGAATTATGTGGTAATTAGAGAGTCTCCAACTCCCCCCAATCATTTTCATACATTTCACATCCATAGGATGAGATTAGGTCATGGGATAAAAACACTATAGTCTTGAAAAATTACTATTACGGCAGTGGATCCTACCCTTTTTCATTGAATTCGAAATGTACGGTGACGATTGAGGAATTTGAGACTTTCCAGTTACCACCTAATTAGAACGAGGTTACACTACTTTATTTTTACTCATCTTGGTCAACTCATTATACTCTGTTGTAATATGATCTTTTATTGCGAGCATATACTAATCCGAGTATCATTATCAGCACTAGAATAAGAATGTACATCAATTCAGCAAATATTATAAGAGCACAACATATTATGTAGCAAGATATTTAAGTTTCAAAGTGAACGAAAATCACGCCACCCTTCATTTCATTTTTATTATTATTGGCATCTTTCCCCTATATTTTCGTGACCCCGATCATCCAACTTTGTACGAAAATTGTTCATAACTCCAACCTCCAAAAGTTGACCTCCCTCAAAACAGCTAATCATTCCTTGGTTTCAATTTCTAAAACCAACTTGTGATGATCAACGAAAAGAAAATGTTTGCCAAGAATCACATCTACATTTAAAAGGAAAAAGATAGGTGGAAAAAAATAAAGAAAGAAAATCACATGTGGAAAGCAAGGAAAATTAAGTACCTCGTCGTCTCATCCTCAGCCAGAGCCAGAGCCAGATGGACATTGACCTCGCCAGTGTAGGCCTATATATATCACCTGATCAATTACATAGAAATAAAGTATTCGCTATATGTATCTTGGCAAGTCTCCTTAAAATCTTCAGGAAACTAAATCATTCAGATCATGATTCTTCTTTTCCTTCCGTTCATAATCCCACTGTTAACCATCCTCTTCTTCCACCCTTCAGTTCGCCAAATTTTCAAGTTTCAATCCAATGGCTCAAAACTCCCACCAGGATCCTTTGGATGGTACCCGTTGATCGGTGATACCCTCTCCTTCTACGCACCACATCGTTATTCATCTCTAGGCCCATTTCTAAACAAAAACATCCAGAGGTTGATTTTATATCGCTAAAATTTACTAGAAAAGAAAAAAGTATTTTGATGATTTAATGATTTTGTTTGCGTTGTAGGTACGGGAAGATCTTTAAATCTCATCTTTTCGGCCATCCTACCGTGGTTTCTTGTGACCCAGAATTCAATTACTTTATATTACAAAACGAGGACAGGTTGTTCCATTCTGCATATCCGCCAAATATTCCAGGAGTTTTAGGGGACCTAACACTACTAGCTGTGACCGGAGACATGCACAAGCGTCTACGAGGTTTTGCTGTCAATTTACTTTCTTCAGTAAAGACTCCAAGTAGTTTATTTCTCTCGGACATCGAAGATAATGTTCTTAAGGTTATGGATTCTTGGAAGCACAAGAAAATCTTGCAATTTCTTGCTGAAGCTAGAAAGGTTTGTTTCTAGCTAGTTTGTTTTAAGTTTTTAACCTAATACAATGCAAGAGATTTAACTTTTTTTTTTGTGGTGACTTTAACTGCGCTCGCAGTACACTTTTGGCGCGGTCGTGAAACAAACTTTGAGCTTGGAATTTGAAGATCCTGATGCAGTCCAGATCTTCAAGAACTTCAGTATGTTTATGAAAGGAATAGTTTCAGTGCCCATCAACCTCCCAGGAACACCCTTTGCCAAAGCAATCCAAGTAACTTTACTACATAGGAACCGAGCTCTTTGGCTTCGATAATTGTATTTTAGTATTCTGAAATCCAAGGAGTTCTTAACTTTCCAAAACTTTAAATTTTTTTAATTCGTATTAAAGAAGGTGGAACCTTTTCGGATTTCTAAAAATAATATTTCCTTCAAAGAAACTGACTTAATTTGAAAGGGGTCCAACTATTCACACTCCCAAACAGTAACTTTGGGGGTGTGTGAGGACTAAATTGCTCTTCTCCCACCGGACAGTCAATTCGATGGGTAATTAATTTTTCTGGCAACAAAAGGGCATTTTCGGCAATCCAACTCCCAAAATTACTGTTTGAAAGTGGATATAGCAAAAGTGATTTGAAAGGGAATGAATACGTGCTCAAACATTACATATATGGTATTTGCTAATAGTACTATTCTGAAAAAAAAAACCTATCAAATGTCTAAAGAGGAAATTTTCAAAACAGCCCCAAAAAGTTTTTTATTTTTCAAAATCGACCCATTTTTTTATTATCAAAATCGACTCACTTTTTTGCCACGTGGGCTTAATGAAGTTCCTAAACAGTCGGGGTTGTCAACCCCGACTGTTTAGGACATGAAAATTTCGGGCTTAAGGGTTCCAATTAGGGTTTAACACCCTCCTAAACAGTCGGGGTTACCAACCCCAATTGTTTAGGAACTTCATTAAGCCAGCGTGGCAAAAAGTGGGTCGATTATGATAAATAAGAAAAGTAGGTCGATTTTAAAAAATAAAAATCTTTTTGGGGTTGTTTTGAAAATTTGTTCAACGTCTAAAATATAAAAATTTGAAAATTTACTATTTTAACTTTCTTTTAGGGACTTTTAGATCTTTTCAAATGTTTTCTTTTAAGTTTTAAGCTTTTCAAAGTTTCATAAATAAGTTGGCCCAGTGTTTTACTTTCTCTCAAAAATTTATCAATTTAATTTCTCACCCCCTACGTGAATATGTCATAAAAGTTTAACTTTTTTGAGATATTTTCTTCCCCTACAAAGCCAGTACATCTATTCTTCTATGGGAAAAATTACAAAATAGACCGTTTTTGCTAATTATTTAGCAAAATAGACC
>BQKN01067443.1:256732-345131 GCA_022839385.1 Asparagus kiusianus
AATTAACTGTGTGGCTCCCGAGGACGTAGGCAGTTGCCGAACCTCGTTAAAACTTGGTGTACTTTCTTTATTCTGCGTTTCTGTTGCATTAGGGATTTCGGCGTTAAATTCCCAACACCGTAACATACGGGACTAGTAGTCCCGTAACATACGGGACTACTAGTCCCGTATGTTTTCTGAGTCACTAATCCGTGATTAGTTGGCTCTAAACATACGGGACTAGTAGTCCCGTATGTTTTCTGAACCTTGTTTTCAAAATCGACATTTTTTTTCAAAAGAGGTCTATTGTGCTAATTATTTTTCAAAGTGGTTTATTTCGCTATATATTTCATAAAAATGGTCTATTTTGCAAATTTTCCCATTCTTCTATACTTATAGGAGGATCCAAAGAATCACTATTTATGCTATAGTAGATCGATCCTTTCCGCAGCAGTAAATTACTGTACCGTGAACGGTAACTCAAATCTGGCACTATATTTTTGAAGTTACTGCTTATGCTATAGTATTTTACTGTATCATAAACAATAAATCAAATCAAATGTATTTAAACTTAGATCCTCCTCTAATTAAGTATAAATGAGTATGTATGATTTCTAAATCAAATGTATTTAAACTTGGATCATCCTTTACGTATAGAGGAGTAGGTATGATTTCTAATTTTAAATATACAATAATCAAATTAAATGTATTAAAACTCAGAGGGAGGTAAGTTTAAAATGCAATACATAAAAAAATAGGGTGTTGTGTTTTGCACAGGGTGCACACTAGTACTTATGAATGAAGCAATATAGGAATTTGCAAAAGTTTAACGCAGACTCGTTATGAGCAGGCCAGGCATTGGATAAAGAAGAAGGTGATACAAATCCGAAGGCAGCGTGATATTGGAGATAAGAACAATGAAACCGTTGATTTTCTGGACGTGTTATCAAGGCAAGAAAGCATTTCTGACGAAGAGATAGCGAGTCTGGTTATTGATCTGTTGCTTGCAGGGTATGAGACGCCGTCTTTGTTGATTGCGACCATTGTGAAATACCTCGGTGAAAACTCTAACTCTAAGATATTGACTGAAATAAGGGTAATCTTCCTTCTATACAACATTGTTATCATTTGTGAGATTAATAAATCAATTAACCAAGATGTTTGTGTGGTTATACATAGGAAGAACATCGCTCAGTGATGCAAACTAAAAATGTTAACGGACGATTGGGGTTGGACGATTACAAGAAGATGCAGTTCACTCAGTGTGTCATCAATGAAGCTTTAAGGTTAGGAAATCTAGTGAAGGCTGTTTATCGGAAAGCAATTAAACCAGTTCAATACAAAGGTAATTTCAAGACAGACGTTTCTCAACTTCACTATGCTTTTATATAAGCTAACTGCAGAAACTTCCCGTGTACTAGGTATGTGATGAACTCTAGACGGTTTTGAATTCCGTCTAGAATAATCCGTCTAGTATGTATTCTAGACGGAATTTCCGTCTAGAATACTACATTCTAGACGGAAACTTCCTAGACGCGTATTCTAGACGGAATTCCGTCTAGGATACTCATCCTAGACGGAATTCTGATTTTCCGTCTAGGATGCCTCATTATTTAGTAGTGTGTAGTGTTAGGCGGTTACTTTTAAACTGTTTTTTGAGCATTTTATCCTCTTCGAATAGATGAAGTTGACTCCCAGTTATTAGTACTTGTCCTGGGATTGTCATGCGATTTTAATGTGTTGTAGGGAGTTCAAAGAGTATTTCTCCTTTATTACTCTCTCGTAATATATTTTTCTATTTCCCCTAGGGTATGAGATTCCTGCGGGATGGAGAGTAATTCCGATATTTAGCAGCGGTCACTTGGATCCATCTTTGTATCCAAATCCTCTCAAGTTCGACCCTTATAGATGGCAGGTTTTTGTAAATTATGGGGGTAAATCCACAAAACCTCCCTTAAGTTTGAGCATTTCTCAGAGAACCTCCAAAACTTTCAAATTTTTAGAAGACCTCCGCCCCCTTAAGTTTTGAGGTTCTTAGAAAACTCCCTTCAACTTTCAATATTTTCCAAAAAAAAAACCATCCTAAAAGTGTGAACCACAAGTTTTATTGACAAAAATATTCCTCTATATAATTTTACCCACCCTAGTGAAAATTGTGGTTAATGCTGTTAGGGGGGTTATTTAATATTTTGAAAGTTAACAAAGTTATCTGAGAAACATACGAACTTAATGATTTATTCTATTTTGTTTTATTGTGAAGTTTACCTCAAACTATAACCGAAATATCCTTCCACTAGCTACTACACATTTCCGGTCAAATGTTTATGGGGGCTGTTTGGGAAGGGGTTTTCTAGGGGGAAATGGCTGGAAAGCCTGCCAAAAACCTGCCAAAAGTGTAGCTTTTGGCATGCTTTCCACCCAAATCGCCTCTTTTAGAAGCGATTCGGGTGGAAAGCCTGCCAAAAGCTGCACTTTTGGCAGGCTGTCCCCCTACCCAAATCGTAAACAAACAGCCCCATAAGCACTAACTTAATTTGCTGCCACATGTAAATATGCCATAGGATGTGGATGTTGCAAATTCAAAGAGCTTTATGCCATTTTGTGGAGGGAAGAGACTGTGTCTTGGTTCGGAGCTAGCGATGTTGGAGACCAGCTTCTTTATCCACCATCTCGTCCTCAACTACTCCTGGACTCCATTGATGGAATCAGATTGGCCTATTCACCATCCTTATCTTGATTTCAAACATGGGCTTCAAATCGCTATCGAGCCATTATCATCTGCTTCCTAAACTACACTGACCCCAATGCATCTTGTACAGTATTTGATGAGAACAAGCCCTTGTTTTAGCAACAGGCATATATGTTTATTCTTGTGAACATAATGTGTACAATAAATATTTTTGCTACCTAAAGCAAAGCAGATGTAAGTTTATCCAATGATAAGATAGTATATATATTTTTGTGTATACAAGCTCAGTATTAGTTCACTCAGGTCTATGTATTGTCCATATATTTGTATCATAATCTAAGATCAATATACACAATTATTCTCTCTCAATCATCATCATATCATAGGCTAATTAAAACCCTAACCCTAAGTTAGCGTCGTTGTCACCAGATTCAACCAGGTCGGATTTGTTCCCGCTGTCATCGTCATCAACTTGTGTTCACCATCGAACCTCATGATCATCATTGATCTCGTGCTCGTCGCTCTCGTCATTGTCAATCAAATCTCAGCCAAACCAGCTCTAATCTTGCCTAACCTTGCTACCTCATGGCACTGTTTATCCACATGATCATTGTTTACCATCGATACTGTTCATGGATGCTACTATTCATCCACGTGTACAGTTCATCAACCAACCGATGTAGTACTACCATCATGAAGCACCGAAAACCCAAACCCAAAAACCCAAATCTGAAACCCAAACCCAAAACCCAAACCCGAAACCCAATTTCAAACTTGAAGAAACTCAAACCCTAACCCTAGTCGTCATAACTTACCCGAATTCTCGTTGAAAGGGCTCTTACAAAGAAGTGAAGAACAGCCACCAGCTCTCAGTCTCGTCCTCGTCGTCGTCGATCATCCCCGTCAACGGTTCGTCGTCGTCGATCATCTCCAAGACATGGTCAGTCTTTCCTCTCTCTCTCTCTCTCCCCAATCGTGCTCTCTCTCTCTCCCTGGTCACTCTCTCTCTCTCTCTCTCTCTCTCTCTCCGATCGCGCTCTCTCTCTCTCCCAGATCGCGCTCTCTCTCTCCCCGATTGCTCTCTCTCTCTCTCTTATCGTTCTCTCTGATTCTCTCTCTCTCTCTCTCTCTCTTATTGTTCACTTTGATTCTCTCTCTCATTCTCTCTCTCTTTTATCTCTTGATTCGATCCGATTCTCTCTCTCTCTCTCTCTTTACTATTACTGTTTTTAATTTTAATTTTCTGTTATTATTTTTGTTTTTACTGTATAAAAATATGAGAATAACATAAAAATGCTAGAATAATATATAAATTATCAGAAGATATGTTCGTGAAAAACCCGAAGCATGATAGGCCTCTATACTTCACAGGATATATTGGCTCCATTCGGGTAGACCGAATCCAGGTTGACCCTGGTTCTGCCCTGAGCATCATACCTCTAAGGCTTATCAATCATCTTGGGATCCCGCTTCACCGCCTGTCAGCAACGGGAACCGCCATCTACGGCTTTAACGCCTCCAACACCCGTCCTCTTGGCAAAATCAAGCTTAAATGCCAAATGGGTGATTTGAAGACGGATGTCACCTGCTATGTCATCGATGCAGAGACATCCTACAATTTGCTATTGGGTCGATCATGGATCCACAACAACTTAATTGTGCCATCCATACTACATCAGTGCATGAAGTACGTGGATGAGAGTGGTGAGGATAAAATAATAGTCGCGAAAAAACAACCATTCAAGGGGGTGGAAAATTATTTTACTGATTCTATCCATTACCTAGATGATGAGCCGACTGATACATCACCAGTTGAGGACCTCGACAATGGCAATGAGGTCGATACCGAACCCGAGTACGAACATGGGCTTGTCTTTAATGACATTGATCCCGTCGTGATTGGCCTTGAGGGTCTTGATGTAAATAACGCCGCTGATGGTGACAAAGAAGCTGTCTTTAATAATAATGAGGGCTTAGCTTACATGTCGTGCATTGAATCTAATTCTGACGTATCAGATACAAGCGTCGACGCATCGTCAGACCCTCTATCACGACTATACGTCGAGTCAGCATTGCACATGCCGATTCACTCGTCCTTCGCGACAAGCCAGCGACACCTTCCAGCTTCCCTACTCGAAGGATACTCTATAACCAGAGTCAGTCAGTTGCCTAACTGATATAAGATTCTGCCTGAGATCCGGTACATGCTGAACGTCGTTCAACGTCAAGGTGGTCCCTCCCTCCATCTTGAGGGTACAATTTCCCTTCCCAGAAACCTTGCAAGGTTGATCGTCACCAAGATAGACTGTCCCTAAGACCGTCTTCATGAACAATAAAAGTAGCTTTTGTTGTGAGGTTGTATGGAAAGATGTGCCAAAGTCGATGACCCACGCATCGCTCTTGTCTTCAAGAGATAGGAGAAGCGCATCCAAATCCGTCTCGTGCATGAGATTGGATGCACTGTCAGCCTGATCATTCTCTGCTGATGCTGGAACAGAAGCTCTACATTCCTGTGCAAAGTTACCCTTCTTATCACATCTGAAGCACTCCCCTTCACTGTAACCATTCGGGTCCGACCCTTTAGACTTCCCTCTGGACTTTGATCGGCCTCGTCGTCCCCTACCCTTCTCTGCGCATGCCCTCGTGCCTCGACGTGCAGAGCATTCCCACTGCTAGAGGCCTCAGCTCCTGAGACTTTGCGGCGAGATTCTTCATCCAGAATTGCCCCGATCACCGTGTCGAGCTTCATCTTGTCATTGCCATTGGCGTTGCTCATCGCCATCACCAAATTCTCCTATGAATCTGGTAGACAAGAAAGTAGTAGAAGAGCTTTGATCTCATTATCGAACTTAAGATCCACTGCAGCAAGGTGTTTCACCATAACCTAAAATTCGTTCAAGAAGTCCGCCATGAGAGCTCCTTGTTGCATCTTTAGATTAAATAGCTTATTATCAGGTACACCTTATTTGAAGTAGACGGATTCTCATACAGCGCCTCCAAAGCCTCCATCAAGTCCTTGATGGTGGTTGCATACGAGACGTTGTAAGTCACATGCTGGTGAATGTTGAGCCTGATAGTGGCAAGTACTTTATGATCAAACATCTTCCACTTATCATCGTCCATATTCTCAGGTTTCCTCTCCACTCCTTGGAGGGGTAGGAAGAGATCTTTCTGGTACAAATAGTCTTCTATTTGTATCCTCTAATACCTAAAATTTTGGTCGACGAACTTCTCAATCCGAAGCCTATTGTCTTCAACTGTAGATCCCATGGTGAAAGATTCTGTCTTTTCCCAAACCGTATTTGTGAATAGTAATAGTACTTATGAATAGTACTGTACTCGTGAATAGTGTCCAATGCCTTTAAAGAGTAAATTATAATCTAACTTATTTTCTGACGTGGAGAATCCACTTTTAGTGGCAGCCACAGAGCATACGATAAACATATATACGTACTCTAAGTCAGGCTCGGATACCAGCTGTTAGAGTACATGCCAATAAGAACGCCTCATGCAAAACACACCCAAACGATCTTGGAATCACAGAATAAAACCAGCAAATACGAATTCAATCACAATACTCATAGGTATAATGTGGTTCACTCATGCAGAGTTACTCCACGGTGCAACGACGACGCCCAATTCTTTTATATTCTTTTCCGAGGTTACAAAGAAAAGATCAAAGAGAATACCCTCTCTTGATCAAGATACTCTCTAAGAATTATCCCAAACTCTCTCTATGTTTTCTCTCTCACTCTTCTGTATGAGGAGTTGTTTCTGGGATGATTTTTTCTGAAGAGTTTTGTGCCTATTTATAGTGGATGGAAAAACACTATGTACTAATTTTATATTATATTTTCTTGTGGTGGGGCCCGCCATTTTATTTTCTTCAAACTCTGCCTAAAATTTTGCTCTGGGACGGTGCCTAAATTTAGAAAAACATCTCTTTTGGTTTGTGGGGCCCACCCCTTTTTAATTTGTCAACATTTTCAACTAACAAAGTTTGTACTATTTTTTGGGTTAATTTCAAATACATGAAAGAGGCTAGGAATCAATTTTAAGCCAGAAGATTGAGCTATTTGGTATTAACCTTTAACTCCTATATAACTTCCAGTGTGGAACTATACTCAACATACGAATATCCTTAACATTTATTAGCATCTAGGTCCCCTGGTGGCCAAATCATCTGTACCTGTGCTCTAAGGGGTGTATGCTAAAAAGCTATTCTCCGAAACACGAGTGAAATGTCGTGGCATTCATATTGACTGCTAGCTGTACAAGGATATAATTTCATTTCAAAATCTTTAGATCAAAATTATAGTGAAATTATTTAGGAACAGTAAGTAGCTAATTCCCTATAATGTTGAAGGTATAAACCTTCAATTAATGTTATTTTGTGTTATCAAGCATAACACAAGCATCTTAATGATTTAATGGTTTTGTCTCTTTGTAGGTATGATCTTTAACGCTCACCATTTCAGACATCCAACTATTTTTCTCCTGTGACGCCGAATTCAGTTCCTACATATTACAAAACGAGGACAGTATGTTTCATAGTGGATATCCAAAGAATGTTACTGAAGTGTTCAGAGACCAAGCAATGCTCGTTGTGACTGAAGACGTACACAAGTACCTACAAGGCTTTGTTCTTAACTTCTTTTCCTCACTAAAGACTCCGAATAGTTCATTTTTCTGACACTGAAGATAATGTCCTTAGAGTTTTGGATCCTTGGAAGGACAACCTTGCAGTTTGATGCCGAAACTAGGAAGGTCTATCCTTTATTATTTTCTCCAATACCATGTGTTAGAGAATTCATCATAACCTTAGATTTTTGGTGCATAAAGAGTATTAGGATGATATCAGATCGACCAAGCTAGGTTTAGTTACACATTTATACCATATTTATAAGATTTAACATTTTTTTTTATTTCAACGGCTCCTGCAGTTCACTATTGGTGTGATAGTGAAGCAAATCCTCAGCTTAGAAGTCAGAGATCCTGATATAATTGAGATTCCAATGCGTTTATGAAAGGCCTAGTTTTGACTCCTGTCAATATTCTTCCAGGGACACCATATGCCAAAGCAAAACAAGTGAGTTTAGTACATATGGTATCCATATTCTACAGATTGTCTCGTTAAAATCTTCTCAATGAAACGTTAGAGAGCTATGCTTCACAGTTTTTCTCTATTAAAAAAAAAAAGGTTTACTACACAGGATAATGAACGGCTCAATTGCTTAACTGGGGAACCAATGCCGACATAAATTTATAAAGAATTCAAACTTTTTCGGAACAACTTTTTTCCTCCAAGTATATTGCGATGTTAATGAAGGCTCATTGTGGGCAGGCGAGGCATCAGGTACAAAAGAAGGTGAAGCAAATCCAAAAACAAAGAGAAAATAGAGAGAAGAATAACGAGACCATGGCTTTGCTCGATGTACTAGTAACTTATGAAAATATTTCCGACCAAGAGATATCTCGTTTGGTGCTTGGCCTTATATTTGGAGGGTTGAAACAACTTCTATGTTACTTGCAATCATTGCGAAATTCCTCAGTGAAACCTCTAGTTCTAAGATATTGGATGAACTTAGGGCCGGTAAGCTTCATTTTATATATAGTTCCTGAACTTATAGATTATTACTCATTAATGATGTCGATGTGAAAGAATCAGAAAAACCAGATTTTCTGATATAAGTCGACTCATGCACAGAGGGTAAGTCGACTTATCAGTGTGCACAAGTCGACTTACGAACAGCGCTGGAATTGTTGGTTTTTCCTCTGCCAAGTCGACTTATGATGACTGTTAAGTCGACTTATGAAGTGTGCTCTAGTTGCTGTTTTTCTCTCTGCCAAGTCGACTTATACACACTGTTAAGTCGACTTACGACGGGTTTTTTTGCATATTCAGGTTTCCTGTTTGAACTCTGATTGGGTTTTTGTTTTGATATAAATAGGGAAACGATTTGTTAGGGTTTTTTATCAGAGATTGAGGAATCTTTTGAGCATTGTGAGAGGGAGATATTGTGAGCAAGGTGAGATCTTTGGTTGAGGGTTACTTTGAGGGAATTTGTGTGATTGTAATCCTTTGTACTCTCCTTGATTTAGTGAAATCTCTCCATCCTCTCCCCGTGGACGTAGGCAATTTGCTGAACCACGTATATCTCTGTGTTTGGTTTGATTTGTCGTATTTGGCTTGGTTTGTGCAAGTGTTTGGTTCTCTTCTACTCGTGATCACAGGTTCGTTGTGTGTGCGTGCAACGCTTCCGCATAGGCGCAATACGGCTGCACCACCATGGTTGCCTACGTACCCCCTCTCCCAAGGGATCAAGCTGCCCGTAGTTACATGTCAGCTGGTTATAGGAAGAACATCCCTCGGTGGTGAAGAGGAAAAATGTGAATGCGCGGTTAGGATGGGATGATTACAAGAAGATGCAATTCACTCAGTTCGTCATCAATGAGGCTTAAGGTTAGGAAAGGAAAACACTACAGGCACACCCCCAACCACACCTTGGGACACACCCCCTCTCTCAGCTACAATGCACGAGGCCCACTTTAGATTTTTAAAAAATCTAAAGTGGGCCCCGTGTACTGTAGCTGAGAGAGGGGGTGTGTCCCAAGGTGTGGTTGGGGTGTGCCTGTAATGCCACTCGTTAGGAAATGTGGTGAAGTTTGTTCATCGGAAATCCATCAAACCAATCCAATACAAAAGCAATTCCAAAATTTTCTTAATTTCATTTTGCTTTTTTCAGGGTTAGCTACAACTATTCGCATCATATACTTAAAATAGGATATGAAATTCCTGCTGGATGGACATTTATTCCGATACTTAGCGGATCCGTCTAATTATCAAGATCACCTCAAGTTTGACCCTTATAGATGGCAGATTGTGTAAACAAAAAGAATTTATAAAACTGTTATTAACTATTAGACTTTTTATAAAGGCTAAATATCATAAAAGGACAAATTTTCAAAACCAACCTATTTAGGAATTTATTGCCAAAAAACGATCTCATTCAAAAAAATTTGCAAAAACCGACCTGGTTTCAGCCTCAGCACTGAAACCAGGTCGCTGAAACCAGGTCGGTTTTTGAAAAAAAAAATTCGAAACTTCACCGGAGTTGAACTCCCGTGAAGTTTAGCAGCTTTTAATTAAGCTGCTAAACTTCACGGGAGTTCAACTCCCATGAAGTTTCACAATTCAAAAAATTTATTTTTGAACTAAGAAACTTCACGGGAGTTGAACTCCCGTGAAGTTTAGCAGATTAATTAAAAGCTGCTAAACTCCCGTGAAGTTTCGGAATTTTTTTTTTCAAAAACCGACCTGGTTTCAGCACTGACACTGAAACCAGATCGGTTTTTGCAAATATCCTAGAAACGGGTCGTTTTTTACAAATAAAAACTCAAATGAGTTGGTTTTGAAAATTTATCCTATCATAAAATGATTATTAGAAAACCCCCCTTAGCTTTCAAATAATAATAATAAAAAAACCCTTGGCTCTGCCAAAAACACCCAGCTTGACCGCCCTCGACCTCCTCCCTCGATGAATCCTCCTCCAAAACCCACGGCCCCTCTCCTCCCCAAACCCGCCCGAACCCCCCTCTTCCCCCCCCCCTCCCCCTCCCCCGCCCTCATCCTCATCTCCTTCGACGGCTTCCGCTTCGGCTACCAGTTCAAATCCCCGCCCCTAACCCCCGCCCTCAACCGCCTCATCTCCACCTCCACCTCCGCCGACCTCGGCCTCATCCCCGTCTTCCCCTCCCTCACCTTCCCCAACCACTACTCCATCGCCACCGGCCTCTACCCCCCTCACCACGGCATCGTCGCCAACAGCTTCCTCGACCCCCTCACCGGCGGCGTCTTCACCACCCACAACCACAACTCCTCCTTCTGGCTCGGCGAACCCATCTGGGAAACCGCGGCCGACCAAGGATTCCCCGCCGCGGTCTATTTCTGGGCGGGCGGCGAGGTGAGGAAAGGATCTTGGAAGTGCCGTGGCGATTCCTTCTGCCCCAAGTACAACAAGTCCGTTCCTTTCGAGGAGAGGGTGGACGCTGTGCTGAGCTACTTTGATCTGCCGAGGGAGGAGGTCCCGGTGTTCACGGCGCTGTATTTCTCGGACCCGGATGCTCAGGGGCATGTTTTCGGGCCGGATCACCCGGAGATTACGAGGGCGGTGGTGCATTTGGACAGGGTTTTGGGGAGGTTGATTGAGGGTTTGGAGGAAAGGGGGATTTTTGAGGAGGTTAGTATAATTTTGGTCGGTGATCATGGGATGGTGGGTACTTGTGAGGAGAAGTACGTTTATCTTGAGGATTTGAAGCCTTGGGTTGAGATTCCGAGTGGTTGGGTTCAGTCGCAAGGGCCATTGCTCGCGATTCGACCGCCCGCGGGGATTTCGGTGGCTGAATTAGCGGAGAAGATGAATGAAGGATTAAGCTCAGGGAAGATAGAGAATGGGGATAAGTTGAGAGTTTATTTGAAGGAGGATTTACCGGAGAGATTGCACTATTCGGCCAGTGATAGAATTTGTCCTGTCGTTGGTTTGGTTGAAGAGGGGTATAGCGCTGTGATGAGTAGGAATCAGGGGTATAAATGCGGAGGAGATCATGGGTATGATAACGAGTTGTTTTCGATGAGGAGTATATTTGTAGGACATGGTCCTCGGTTTGAGAAGGGGAGGAAGATACCTTCTTTTGAGAATGTTGAGATTTATAATCTGATGACTTCGATTCTTGGGCTGAAGGGAGCTCCCAATAATGGTTCGGATTCGTTTGCAGAGTCTGTTCTTTTGCCAAGGACTTGATGTGGATTAGAATTGGCAATGAAGGTATGTTGCTGCATGATACATTGAAGTGTTTCTATATCATTTGGGGTTTGACCATTGTTTGGTAATGTTATACATCATTGTTTCTGAGAAAATAAATTCAGAAATTCTCAGCTACGTACGTCGTCTTTGGAATCGCTCTTGGCTTTGTGCAGTAGTTTTGTTACTCTGCTTATTAGACACTCTTTTGATATATTAGGACCTGTCCAAGTTGTAGTCTGCAAATACCATTGCTCACTGCGTCTTCCAGTGCATTCAAACTCCCATGTATATTATTATATGGGTATGTGCATATTGCTACATCTTCTCATGACTCCAAAGCAGTCTCTCCTGCTCAAATTTGTGCATTCATCTGATTTTCCTTACTTAATCATTAAGTTTGCTATCTGATCTTGCTCTTCTGTTTTGCTATAGAAACTGAAACTGTGAGGCCTGAGCAACTAATAGTAGTAGCTACTAGCTAGTTGTTCAGTAGGTGAACTCTTAATTGTCTGAATATTGACATAAACCATAATATCAATAATATACGCAGTTCACATACTCTATCTACAACTTTTCTTTGGAATCTACTTATCTGTAACCATCTAGGTTCTAAATAATGCAGATGTGAATACCCCTGGTTGTGTTTGTATCATTTTTTGTGAAGATGTGTATGCTGAGCTCTTGAAACTCTTTAATATTTGTGCTCTTATCTCTGTTCATCATCTCTTGCAACCTGTCCTCTAATTCTCTACTTTAATAATTAATTGCATTGCCTCTTCCAAACTATGTTTACGGTAACCTGATTTTCGATTCTATATTCCCAATGCCATGATTTATCGTTTCATTGACTCTAAGCATTAGTAAAAGTTGAAAGTATATCTTGAACTAGTATTGAAGTTGATGAAACAATTTTCTTATTCCCTTTGTTTAAGTACCTCTATTTCCTTATTTTGGATATGATATGCCTTTCCTTGTTGACAAAGCAATAATAACATAGCCCAAATCTTTTGTGTGGGCTACCTGAATCATTTTATCCATTCATTTATATAGTAAAGACATTTCCTTTGCTACACTGATTAGTACCCTTTTTTCCTGCCTCAAATCCATGTCCTTTTAGGTCCACCCCAAATCCTTCTTGTTGCTTCATCAACGACATCCATATCAGTTACAAATTATCTAGGAAATGCATATAGCTAACATGAAAGCATTTTAGATGGATGGCTGGCTATTTGCAAAAAGTTAGGATAACGACTGATTTAATATATAAGAATCAGAGGTGACTTAGGTGGATTAGGCATGTGCTGCATAGACCTGGGAGTTCATCCATAAATTTAGAGATGATTGAGAAAGTCTGAGCATGTGCAGCAAAGACCAATATATAAGCATGTTAAGAAGAGTGATAGAAAGGAGTCGAAGGATTACTTCCCTTGTTAGCATCTAGCATATTGACTCTATGTATTGTAATATTGTACTTTGTAATTTGCAAAAAATGGATTTCGGTCTTTCTGATACCTTCTAAAACTCAGAGGAGAAGATTACAGAGGCTCAAAGGAGCATAAAATAATAGTAATTAGATAAAGGAAATAAGACTGAGAACTTGATGAATATCATTCTTTTTTATACCTTATTAGCCTGTTTTAAACATGTTTTAACAGCTTAGGATTCAGTTTCACCTTGTACTTTCTTTGTGCTAGAAGATTGCTACATCATCATTCTTCTTCTTCTTTCTCTATGGAGAAATACCGTTGCTAGATTTCATTATTTGGTGAAAAATCTTCTTCTTTCAATTGCCTATTCACCCTTTACGAGTATTCATAATCACTCCTCAATTTTAAGATATGCAAGTAATACTTCCTACACAATTTTCATTTATTTTGACGTTTTGATATAAATTCGGTTGAAAGCAGCTAACCTGGATTGCTTTTTTTTGGATTAAACACAGAATAACAAGAGCCTTATGTCTACTCTTTTATTCTAAAGCAATTTTCAACTTCCTGCAAAACCCATCATCATTAGCATACGTTTATTTCTTTCAGTCCCTAATTTGTTATCTGTACATTTTGTTTCCTCCCATGTTATTTCAAGTCATTGATTCTGTTGTTACTTCCAAAGGAAGAAGAACAAAAATTTATCGATTCTGTCTGATTTAACCTTCACCCTATTGACTGCCTTTGTAGCAATGTGCATATCTTGTTATGTTCTTTGATTGAATGTGCAACCCTAAGCACTTCCCTTTCAAGTGAGCATATTCTGTGGGCTAAATTTTGAATTAAAAACTGGTTCAATTCTGATTTGTTCTTTGCCAAACATATTTTAGCTATGAACTAGGTTAGTTCCACTAACTTGGTTAATCGTAGAGGTGCCAAACAGGCCCTGGTTTTAATTACTAAACCTGAATTTGGTAATGCAAGTTTTTCCAGGTTTTTTGATTGGTTTTCTTCAAAATAAAAATGCGGTATCTGTTGCAAGAAAACAGTATCCTTTTTCTTTCCATGGTTTAGTCTTGTATAAAATAATTATTCAATAATTAATTAGCTAGTCAGTATGTTTTATTGTAGATAACCAGTTTTACGAGGAATTTATGAAATGAAATGGCGGACATTGGGTCGTGCCTTAGTCTCGATAGAATATGAGAAAGGGTATATGTTGCTTTCGTGTAGTTGGTATATCTAAGTTCTAGACATCACAACAACTCACACATTAATGTCTATTATTCCACCTACTTAGCTCACATGAATCACAAGCAAACATTTCTTTACCTACCAAATTGATGTATTTGTGTATCTTCATCTGATTGGAGATCTCTACACTTAGACCAACCTTCAATTCTAAAACAGTAAAGCTTCAGCAACAGAAGTCAAATTTCCAAGTTGGCTTTAGATATCTTAATAAGGTTATTTTCGCCGACATCCTATATATATTGCATAATAACAATATAATTCTTCAAGACAAGTGAAGAGAGCTATCAAATCATTGAATGTACTGTAATTATCTATATGTATTCATTCAAATTAAGTGCCCTGCTAGCTAATGATGTTCAACGAGTTGAAAGTTTGAACAGAGGCTTGAAACGCGTGTTGCTTAATACAAACGGAGGAGTTTTCGGCGGTAGGTGAGATATCTACCATGATTTGTTAAAAGAAACGCGAAGTGGGCAAGAACAGTAAATATGTTTCCGTACAAAATCTAGCTATGGTGTTTTTGCTTTGGACAGTTTCGTTGGAATCAAGTTTAATGAGATCTATGAGACAAGTCCACACGTATTATTTTCTTGAGATTCTATCAAGTCAATGGGTAGCAGATGGGTAGCAGATGGACAAACCATTTGTCCCAATTATACAAACTTACTTCAATCTGCTTCATTCAGTAAGGAGATAAACAAAACAAAAAGAAGGAAAAAGTAGAAGAGAAAAAGAAAAAAAGGAGTAAAAGAGTTAAGAATGTTAAAACATTCAGCTAAGTTTTAGGGATGCTCAAAATAGATCGATAAGATTGTGGGTATTACTGTACCCTGCAACTTCAAGACGATATGTACGTGATGATCTCTAGACTACTGACTAAAAGTATGGAGGTGGAGCACATAAAGTCATAAAGTATGTGTATGGTGTCTGTTGTGCGTGGGATCCAACTAACTACTTGACTGATAGTCCACAATTGATCTTTTAGTTACACAGCATCATAAAGCTTCGAAAGTGGACCGCATCATTTAGACGCATCACGAGTCTTCTCTTCAGTGTAGAATTGTTAAACTTACAATTAGTGAGATGTTGTTCTTTAAATTAAGCACGGAGTCAATACTGTTATTTATGACCCTCATATGATCATCATAACTTTTTGGACTGGACAAAGTAGGACTGCTTTCTTCTTCATCATGTACAACCTTAAATACTTCAATCAAATCAAGTATTGGTATAGGCATTGATTATTTATCTATAAAGTTAGAGCTGATACGGATCATATGTTTTCTTTCATGTTATTTTTTTGATTAAATGAGGGCAACAACAATAACAACAAAACCAAAAAAAAAAAAAAAAAAAATCCCACTTAACTTTTCCCCACTCTTAGAAAACACCTTAAAACAAGGTAACTACGTGAAAATCACCTTTCGATTTTAATTTATGTATAAATCATCTTTAAAGTGGGTTTGTCTTCCAATCAAGTATCTCCAAGTCAAATTTTCATTGAAAACACAAAAAATAAGCTTACAAAATTAACATTAAAGTATGCTAACAAGGTCTAAACATTAGCAAAATGAGTCACGTGTATGAAATTTGAATTTTTAAAGGGTATGTTTTTAGTTTTGGAGTAGAATTTGACCAGTGGATGGTTGATTGCAAAACGCATCCGCTTTAAAGGTGATTTATGTATAATTTCTCTATTTTAAAGGTGGTTTCTAAGGAGGAAAAAAACCCTAAGATCTACATGTTATGATTTTCTATTTTGTGTCATAATACTCTAGTTTCCTAAAAGTATCCAAACAGCTAATGAACATAGGTTGTAAATTGGCCAATGACCACATCTCAACACCGTTATCGTCTTCCATCCGTATAGATTCTCTGCACACAAGGGTACTATAAAACTATTATTTTTTAAAAAAAAATCATGGTTATATGCAGTGCACTGCCGCTATAAAAATTCTACTAATCGGGAAAAAAAAAAAAAAATCCAGCGGCTGCCATGAACCAATCACATATTCCCACAGATTCCTGTATCATCATCGCCACCCAGCGGGCAGGTGGCCGGGTGAAACCAGACCTCGGAGCTCGTCCACACCCTCCCATCTTTTGTCTGTACTCGCTCTTCCTATTTCTCAAGAGGCCCACGCGTCCCAAAATCTTAATTCCAGGATTCCCCCCTTTGTATCCAAAATTATTTTTTGAGGCCCAACAGCGCCCGAGAAAGCGATAACTTCCCTGTGATCCCAGCCCTCCGATCTCCCCTCTCCTCTCAAACTCAACTCCTCTCCTCTCCCTCCAAAGCTCTCATGAAAAAACAGAGGGATAAGGTTGGGGATGGACATCTCTCGCTTCGTGTCCATTCAAACTCAATCCTCAGGGATTAGAGGTTGAGCATTTAGTTTTCCTCCACGTCACCTCGCATTTTTTCTTATTGGCTCCTCTGCTTTCTCTTTCACCCACCCACTCACCCAACCAAGATTCAGATCTACAAATTCATCACTTTCTCCCTATAAATTAATATATTATATTATATTATTTATTAACACCATCACTCAGATCGACAAAAACCGCCATCGTCTCCTTCCTCATTCCACCCCCCTCTCTCTCTCTCTCTCTCTCACGATGGAGCGAGCTCGGCGATTATCGACCCGCGCGCTCCTCCTCCGCCGCCGCCTACTATCGCAACCCTCGAACCCCTCCTCCGCCCGCTACATCTCCACATTGTACAGCTCTCCCGCCACCGGCCCCAAGGCCCCCCGCCACCGGCGCCAGCAATCCCGCTCGATCTCCGTCGAGGCCCTGAAGCCCACCGACACTTTCCCCCGCCGCCACAACTCCGCCACCCCCGCCGACCAAGCCCATATGTCTGAGCCCGTCGGCTTCCCCTCCGTCGACGCCCTCATCGACGCCACCGTCCCCAAGTCGATCCGGATCCCCTCGATGACCCTCCCCAAGTTCGACGAAGGGCTCACTGAGAGCCAGATGATTTCTCACATGAAGCGACTCGGCTCGATGAACAAGGTTTTTAAATCCTTTATCGGGATGGGGTATTATGATACCTTCGTACCCGCTGTGATTCTCCGGAATATAATGGAGAATCCTGGGTGGTACACTCAGTACACCCCTTATCAAGCTGAGATTGCTCAGGGGAGATTGGAGTCTTTGCTGAATTTTCAGACCATGATCACTGATTTGACCGCTCTGCCCATGTCGAACGCGTCCCTGCTCGACGAGGGGACTGCTGCGGCCGAAGCCATGGCGATGTGCAACAACATCCAGAAGGGGAAGAAGAAGACGTTCGTGATCGCGAGCAACTGCCACCCGCAAACTATAGATATTTGTAAAACGCGAGCAGATGGGTTCGATCTGAAGGTGGTTGTGGCAGATTTGAAGGATTTCGATTACTCGTCGAAGGATGTTTGTGGGGTTTTGGTTCAGTATCCGGGGACTGAAGGGGAGGTTTTGGATTATGGGGAGTTTATAAAGGATGCGCATGCTAATGGAGTGAAGGTGGTGATGGCGACGGATTTGTTGGCTTTGACGGTGTTGAAGCCACCAGGTGAGCTGGGGGCGGATATTGTGGTGGGGTCCGCGCAGAGGTTTGGAGTGCCAATGGGGTATGGGGGGCCACACGCTGCGTTCTTGGCAACATCGCAGGAGTACAAGAGGATGATGCCGGGGAGGATAATTGGGTTGAGTGTGGATACGATGGGCAAGCAGGCGCTGAGAATGGCGATGCAGACGAGGGAGCAGCATATTAGGAGGGATAAGGCTACCAGTAATATTTGCACTGCTCAGGTATAAGGTTTTTGAGTTTGATTTGTTGTTCTATTTTATTTGTACTTTGGATGCTGAGTTAGAAGTATATGTTGATGTTTTCAGTTTGTCTTGTCTCTTATATGATTATAGCTATGTAACCTTGAGTGGAGCGAGGGCTCTGTGTTGATATATGATACACATCAATACTGTCTTGGAGATGCATGTATTGATGTGTATCATATATTAACACACAATAGAAGGGACAAAAATTTGGTGGACAGAATGCCAGTCCCTAGTTTACCCGAGCTTTTCGCCTTTTGTATTTCATTAGGTGATAAATGATAAATGCAAGGGGGGGGGGGGGGGGGGGATCCTGGGGTCATGGAAAACCATATGGGAAGTAGGAGATGGTGACATATGTTAAGCACAGATTTTAAAGTTCGGGATTTCATTGATCGAATAGTCT
This sequence comes from Asparagus kiusianus, assembly GCA_022839385.1. Lineage (NCBI taxonomy): Eukaryota > Viridiplantae > Streptophyta > Magnoliopsida > Asparagales > Asparagaceae > Asparagus > Asparagus kiusianus. Next base: position 275,108 of record BQKN01067443.1, read on the forward strand.
GATTCTGCTAGCATCACGTTGATGAATATATTCATTGTGGCAATACTGACTGAACTGATTTAGAATTTATAGTGAAGCACTTTGTCACTATCTTCTTTCTCCCTATATGATTTTCTATAGAGAACCCCACTGGGGAATTTTTTTTTTTCCTATGCAAATATCCTGGTTTAAGAATTTACTTGGTAGTTCATTTTAGTAATTTTGTTTTTGATTGTTCAACTCATATCTCTGCGTTGCAGTTATGAATGTTTTGCTGATTTGCTCAGTGTTTCTTTCTGTATCTACTAAGCTCATATAAGGAAGTTCCCTAATCTAGTTCTTGTATTTTCCTTCACTTATGTACTTGTTTCACTTCATTCAGGATAAATGCTTTTTTTTAATAAATAAAACATTCACCCTAAACTATACTTTGATAGAGCTGTAACTTTTATAAATTCTCTACTGAATTTTGGTAGACTTTCAGCTTGTTCAGTCTATACATGAAGCGCCCGTCTTAGTCATCTCTAGGTTCCCATTTTCTCTTTTACCTGATTCATATCTGCACCATCCAATTCGAGTTTGGTTAATTTTAATATTATTTAATTGCTATTGCTTTCAACCTTTGTGCCCTGCCCAACTCCAGCTAATTCCTTTAATTTTAATTTCTTAAGGTTCATTTTGATCCATCTCTCATAGCGAGTTCTCTTGAAAAATATGTTTGTAGGCATTGCTAGCAAATATGGCCGCAATGTATGCGGTGTACCATGGCCCTGAAGGCCTCAAAGCTATTGCGGACAGAGTTCATGGCCTTGCTGGTACTTTTGCACATGGGCTGAAGAAGCTCGGAACAGTGACTGTCCAAGAGCTCCCCTTCTTTGACACCGTGAAGGTTAAGTGTGCTGATGCAAAAGCTATTGCAGATGCAGCTTACAAGAGTGAAATGAACCTTAGAATTGTGGACTCTAACACAGTAAGTAAAGGCGAATCATAATTTGTCTCTGTTTTCCATACTTTCGCAAGTGGTAGTTTCTGGTGTTTATACAGTTCCATTCGTAATTTTTCAGATAACTCTTTCCTTTGATGAAACTACAACTTTGGAGGATGTGGACAAGCTGTTTAAAGTGTTTGCTGGTGGCAAGTCTGTGAGTATCTCATGATAGTTTCTTGTGTTATTTTGTTGGTCAATCAAAAGCTTATGACACCTTTTTAGGTAAATTTCACTGCTGCATCTTTAGCACCGGAGGTCCAAACTACAATCCCTAGTGGACTTGTAAGAAACAGCCCATACTTGACACATCAGATCTTCAATTCGTATGAACCCGCAACCTGAGCGTTTGATCATAAAATTCCATCTTAGATTCTGCTTCAATTGTTACTTTTTATGCTTTGATTCAGGTACCACACAGAGCATGAGCTACTCCGGTACATTTGTAAATTACAATCAAAGGATTTGTCTTTATGTCATAGTATGATTCCTCTTGGTTCTTGCACAATGAAACTGAATGCTACAGTGGAGATGATGCCCGTGACTTGGCCTGAATTTGCTAACATCCACCCATTTGCCCCAACTGAACAAGCTCTAGGATATCAGGTAATAATTGTGTTTGTTGAAATCATCAGACTTGTTAATTTTTGTTTATTAATAATAGTCTTTTATTTATAGGAAATGTTTAACGATTTGGGTGACCTCTTGTCCACAATCACGGGATTTGATTCTGTCTCATTGCAACCAAATGCTGGTGCTGCTGGAGAATATGCAGGGCTTATGGTTATTCGCGCTTACCATGTGGTGAGTGATTCCTCCTTCAAAATCAATGTGTATTGTTACAATCATTTGAATATATTCAGTTAAACTCTTGGTGTTCAAGGTCCTAAGAATTTGTTTGAATGAAATTTGTAGGCAAGAGGTGATAGTCATCGAAATGTATGCATTATTCCCGTCTCAGCTCATGGCACTAACCCGGCGAGTGCAGCAATGTGTGGAATGAAAATTGTCCCTGTTGGAACTGATGCTAAGGGAAACATTAACATTGAGGAATTAAGGAAAGCTGCTGAAGCAAACAAGGAACATTTATCTGCTCTTATGGTATGAATTCTCATTCTGAACAACTTCTACTGAACCTAATGTGAGAAAATCAAAACAATATTGTATCTTTATCTTTTTTCCTAGATAGTTGACAAATCACTTGTTATAAAAAAGGTGATTTTGAACTTTTTTTGTAAGAAAGACATGTAATGAGTGCTAATCCTACATAATAGAATGGTGTGAACTACCGTTTAGAGGATTTATCGTTTATTTCTCTTCTCATATTATATATGATGTTAACATAGAGTTTGATATTATTCTGTCAACCATAGTCACTTCAATGGTAATGCTTACTTGTGCCGGTTCCTCAGGTTACTTATCCTTCAACGCATGGAGTCTATGAAGAAGGCATTGACGAGATATGCAAAATAATTCATGACAATGGAGGACAAGTTTACATGGATGGTGCTAACATGAACGCTCAGGTTTGTCTTGGCTTTCCTCTGACCAAAACTACTATTCAGCATATGCAAGCTATAATATCCTTACGAATTTTCTTTGATGAACTTAATGAGATAGCATACTTTCCTTAACTCGCAAGGTGAGTGTAATCTTTTATAGGATTCTAGGTTATTTCGACTCACTGGCATAGTTGAATTACATGTCTTGTAGGTGGAATCATGAGAAATTACTATACAAAGCTCAGACTCTGAAACAAGCTTAATACTGAAGTAATCTAAATCAAGTAGTATCATTTTTATGCCATTTCTAGTACTCTTGGTACTTTGAGGTTACTGATAACTCATGTGGACCTTACTGAGATAAACCAGCTCAAATAATCTTGAAATTGGTTTATATCGTCTGTTAAGGTCACTTTGGTGCATAGATATACTACAGAAGAAGTAAAGGGAAACTTTTTTTTAATGGAAGAGAAAAATATTTGGCATTATAGATCTAACTATGTACAGTCACCATGGTTCTAACTATTCAATGTCAACTTGTAATGCAATGTTTTTTATTAAAATATCTAGTCTGATAAGGATACTATCACCAAAGTTCAACTATTTATTGCCAAGCTGTTCTGGATTGTTTGGCAATCGTTTTTAATCATCTGCAATTGATAGTTTCCATGCCCTCAATTTAACTCTGTTGTCAACAAATTAATATAATCTCTTCAGACTTAGATGTTCTGTGACTTGTATGTTCTGTAATGTACATCTGTGGGTTACGCTTACTGGCATAAATGTCACATATCAGTCTCCTCCATGTATCATTTGCCCAAAGCTGCCTCCATCTTTTTCAGTTAGATTTTTCTTCTTCTCTGGTATAATCTAGTACATTTCATACTTCTAACTCTATCCTGACAGAATTTTTTCCTCATATAGGTTGGATTAACAAGCCCTGGTTATATTGGCGCGGATGTATGTCATCTTAATCTCCACAAAACATTTTGCATTCCACACGGTGGAGGAGGCCCAGGAATGGGTCCCATTGGTGTCAAGAAACACTTGGCACCATTTTTGCCATCACATCCTGTGGTAAGATTTATTTAGTTAAATAATAAACATATGATTTGGATGTTACTTTAGTCTTGTTATATTCTCATGATGTTGACTTATTTTAAATGAAAATATTATTAATTAATGGTAATGACTATCTTGCAAAGAAGTACTTGTGATGCCTGGTCTAAATATGTTGAAGAGAAATACAATCAACTGTGATTTCTCTGTCAGCTGGGAATATGCATGTACAGCCATCGATAGAAAACAACCATATATTTAATGTGACGAAACCATCATCTCATACTTATGCTACCATTGGTAATTTGAGTCATTTTAGTTTGAAATGCCTACATAGAGGGTCATCCAATATTCTTTCTTAATTCAGTACTGTTATCTAGTATTGTTGTCTTCCATACTTAAAATTGTTTAATCTTTCTACATTGGCATAACTTTTTCCTCTACAAGGTTAATGCTGTCAAGAAATCTTTATATATTGAAGAAAATTTTATTACATATGGTTACTATTACTCTGTTAGAATATAGATCTTAATTTTAGGGGAATAAACGAACATCTTGAATGTGATTTCTATAACCAAATGAGTTAATCAAATATTTCCGCCATATAATTTGCAGAATAATATTTCTTACTACGAATTTGTGTCAGACCTTGTAACAAACAACCTGTGTCCAGTGCTTATTTTATCTATGAAACTTTACGTGATGGATATGTGTCATATGGAAATACATTATGGCATAAAATTTGTTGTTGCAAAAATATCCTACCCTCCTAAGGTTATTCACTACACCATTACAAATTCAAAAATATCTAGTTCATTTTTTAAAGACGTGCTTATTCACTAGAAGCTGCATATATAGCCATGTTATCATCTGTACATTGGAACAAACGGGTTACCATTGCTTGCATCTTTTTGTTGCTGAATAGCAAACTAGCCAAGTATATGAAAAAGCCATCACAGTCATTTGAAATAAATTATTTTATTTATTATTTTACATTTAGGTTTTTCTATTTGACACTTGTATTTAGAGTTAAAAGTTTAAATTTTCTGATTCTAGATTGCCACTGGAGGGTTACCAGCCCCCGAGAATCAGCAGCCACTTGGTACTATTTCTGCAGCCCCTTGGGGATCTGCTCTTATTTTACCTATCTCCTACTGTTACATTGCTATGATGGGCTCAAAGGGGCTTACTGATGCTTCAAAGATAGCCATACTGAATGCAAACTACATGGCTAAGCGCCTAGAGGTATTGTTTTCTCACATTTCTCCTGTTTCTGATAACTATAGATTCGCTGTTATTTCCTTTTCATTATCAATTATTATTATGAAATCTTTGTCAATCCTTGCACCACCCGAACATACCAGTAAGCTTTAGCATACTCATTCCAATGTTTTGGCCTTTAGAGTATCCATTTCCTTTATCACTTATAATATTTTTCTTGAACCTTTTGATTGCTAGAGTGGCTGTAAACATGAAATTTCAAATGTGATAATTACAAGTATGTCATGCCTGTGGAATCATATATAGCTAGTGCATGAAGGTTTTCATTAATAAAATCACTGTTTCGTAGTACCCTATGCAGAAGACCTCTCCTTACTAAGTAGTTTCAACCTTTAAGTAGCAAAATTTCCAAACTGGTTGATCACTAACCTGTGCTCTGATAAGAAAAACTAAGACACATATCTAAACTAGGAACCTTATTGGACCTGGAAATTACTCTCAGTTAAAGAGTTTCATTTCGTCGCATTCAACTAGACGAAAGAGATGAAAAGGGCGAAGAGAACATGTATCAGCCGGAACCAATGTCCACATACTGAACTGGTTCGACCTATTATCGAGGTTTAGTTCAATATCTTCAAGCTTTTGGTTCAGCCTATGCCAATGCTAAAACTCGGTTGTGTTTATCTCTTCCGACTTTTACGTAATATTCTTAATAGTTCGCATTTCAGTAATTTGTTTCACAAAAAATGACGTGCATAAAGAACTACAAAGGAAAACACATTGCAGACTGTGTAGTTTGTAAACCTTTAGGACATTTGATGGGTCAACGTTTTATTGTATTTAAAAAAATCATTTACATCCTTATTTTTTATCTTGCAGAGCCACTATCCCGTCCTTTTCCGTGGAGTTAATGGTACTTGTGCCCATGAGTTCATCATTGACCTCAGGCATTTCAAGGTGCATTATACTCTTAAAACAACCATTTATAAACGTTTCTGTCTATCTTCATCTCTCGCTGTTTATATTAAAGCCACTTTCTTTATTGCAGAACACCGCTGGTATAGAGGCTGAAGATATTGCAAAGCGTTTGATAGATTATGGATTCCATGGACCAACAATGTCATGGCCTGTTCCAGGAACTCTCATGATCGAACCCACTGAAAGTGAAAGCAAGGTATATATTTTAACAGTTTACTGTATTTCTATTTGCCTTGTTTTCTTTCATTCTTATTAAGTAACGTCTGTTTTTTCTTGCAGGCTGAACTTGATAGGTTCTGTGATGCTCTTATCTCCATCAGAGAAGAAATTGCTGAGATCGAGAATGGCAAAGCTGATATTAATAACAATGTCCTCAAGGTATTCACCAAAGAATTTTATATCTGCGGATATATTCAATTTTAACTGTGTATTACTTGATTAACTGAGAAAAAAATGTACAGGGTGCTCCTCATCCACCGTCAATGCTCATGAGCGACACATGGACGAAGCCATACACCAGGGATTATGCTGCGTTCCCTGCTCCATGGCTCCGAGGTGCCAAGTTCTGGCCAACAACAGGTACAATTTATATCTCTGTTTGCTTTCATATCTTAGTAGTCTTCACAGTGTAAATTTTGCGAAACCCCCTGAACTGCACAAGGCCCTTGTTACACTCTGTAATTAGAGGAAGACCCCCTTCAACACCCTCATGAACTATTGTGAAATCTGATAAACAGCTTTTCAAAGGTAGAGTAAAAAGTCAAAATTATCCTTTTTTACTTTTACTTTTTACCTACCCTTCTGACTCTGATGCTTTACTATTTAAACTTAACTTTGTCAGTCATAATAGTTAAGTGAGACAAGTTCAAAAGGTTTTCTGTGATTTACCAATTTGGAGGGCTTTTGTGCATACAAGTTCAGGGATAATTTTCTCTTATTCATATAGATACTGACTATGTTGGTTTATGGTTTATTTCAGGGCGTGTCGACAATGTGTATGGTGACCGCAACTTAATATGCACTCTTCTCCCAGTATCACAGATGGCTGAAGAGCAGGCTGCTGTGAATGCGTAGATTGATCTTTCTGATGAAGGATTTGCTTTTCTCATATGTACTCCTGTTTCTCGCTCTTTGTTTCGCTCTCTTTCTGATACTTGTATATATACGCCTTCATGAGCATCTGGCTCTGCATTACTGCAGCTACTGCTATTCATCTATAAATCATGTTGATATATTGCAGCTCATTTACAAGTGAAGTTGTCATTCTTGTCTTCAACATTTACCAGATCCAGTATTTTCTGGAGGAAAAGAAATCTGGGGAGCTTCCCTTTAAATTTACTTTATGCTGCCCTTTTCTAAGATTATATTCATTATCATTTCTTCTCTGGGCAAGACTTAGATTTTGCCTACGACTTGCACCATAATTGGACGGTCCATGAATCCAAATCATGTCAGGATTATTTTTCAACAATCTTGTTGCTATAATATAAACTTGTAAGCCTTAATTCTCAGTATAGTTCAGAAACGTTTACAGTGAAAGAGACTTCAACATAGTATTATGACAATCCGTGCTCAACATCTTTTACGTGCATTCAGCTGTGAATTTACAAAGACCAGTTTGTGCATTCAGCTGTGAATTTAGAAAGACCAATTTGTTGAAAGAGTCGGGTCTTAGTTCATGAAGAATATTCAACTAGAACAGTCCATGTTTAAATAGTACAAGATGTGAATTTAAAGAAGGATTTTCTATTTTCCTGTAAACCACCTTTAAACTAATGTAACTATAGGACAACCACCTTTCATTTTTAATTTATACATAAATTGTATTTAAAGCCTACAATCACTCACACACATGCACACACATAGTGCTAGAACACATTAACACATGCTTAGTGTGTTGGTTAACAATAGAAATCCCCTATGTTAGCCATTAGAGTTTATAGATATTGAGTGAGTCATAAAATATTTTATTTATATCCCTTACCAGTTTGAATCTAGAAAAACTCAACAGACCAAAGTTGTAGGTCTTTTCAACAGTTTTCCAACGAATATTAAATCACCTCATTCCGAGGTCGGATGAGAAAGTTACAGCCAAAAAACTAAAAACAGAATTTCAGAATCTGGGAGTTTACAGTGTAGCCGACTACTATGCCTTATAGTCGACTACTAAGAAATTTTCTGACTTCACAGAGTTTGTTTAGACTTAGTGTAGTCGACTACTATGACTTGTAGTCGACTACATATGCAGGTTTTTTAGATTTCAGGTTTTGAATAAGTGACTGTTTAAAACCGTTTTGTGGACGTTAATTATATTTAAAATTATGTCATTTCAGAGGCTATATATAGGTTTAAACATCAAAAAATAAGCACCAAGTTTTGCACTTGTAAGATTCACATATTGTGCAAATTAACTCTCTAAACTTTCAGTTTTTCGATCTGTTTTTCCCATAAAAGAGAGTTTCTGATATTGCCTTTGTTCCTATCATTCTTAGAGCTTATTTAGGTAATATTCAGATAGTTAAAAAGATTGATAAGCCAATGTTACATGTTCACATCCACATCAAGGCTTATAGGATTGGAATTGTACATTGCTTCGAAGAAAGGTTCTCTCGATTTATGAGAGTGGTTGATCTCTTGATCTAGAGGTCGGTTTACAATTGGCATGGTGTTGTCAATTGAGATTGCAATTTGCATGGTCTTGCAAATTGGTCAGGTTTACTTTTGATTTTGTAAGGTTTCAAAATCATAATGGAAACTCTCAAGCGGGATTTGCTTGGGGACTGGATGTACACCGGGGAGGTGAAACCAGTATACATGCTTGTGTTTGTGATGTTCACTTTCTGATATTATCATTCTTTCTTTGTAATTTATAATCTACTTTGCAAACTCAAGCTCTAGTGTTTAAGTATAAAGCTTCCGCAGATTTTTATAAGAGCACACTTTATTCTTAAGGGTCACGATCCTACATTTAGTATACATAAGCAAAATTAGACCCTACATTTGGTATCAGAGCAAGGATGAAGAAATGACATCAACTTTCGACTCAAATTCAAAATTCAAGGAAGGACATTCTACAAATCGTTCACCAATGTTTGATGGACTAAATTTATTGGAAGTGTCGAATGAAAATCTATCTCCAATCAATTGGCTACGAACTTTGGAACGTTGTGGAAACAAAATACTAGAAGCCAACTACTCCTTTCACGGAATGGACTTCATCTCAAAGGAACAATGCAAATTTGGATTCTAAAGCAATGAACGCGTTGTTCTGTGCTCTTGACAAGAATGAGTTCAACATGGTATCAACGGCCACATCTGTTTATCATATTTGGCACACACTCAAGGTAACTCATGAAGGCACAAGTAAGGTTAAAGAATCTAAAATTTCTGTTCTTGTACACAGATTCGAATTGTTTAGAATGAAGGAAAATGAGACCATTGGAGAGATATTTACAAGGTTTACCGATATTACCAATTCTCTCATCGGTCTTGAAAAATTATACACTCAAGTGGAGATGGTGCGAAAAATACTTCGTTCACTTACTCCACAATGGGAAAAGAAATCGCAATAGAGGAAGCAAATGACTTATCAACTCTTACGATAGAAAATCTAATTGGTAACCTCATGGCTTATGAAGTTCAAATTGAAGATAGAAAAAATGAAGATGAAACAAAGAACAAGAAAGTGTTTGCATTCAATACTACTTCCGATAAAGAAGATTCAGATGATAATGAAGAAATGAGCATGTTTGCACGCAAGTTTTGAAAGTTCATAAAACAGGGTAAGTTCAAATCAAAAAAATTCAAATTCAAATAACTTACTTTGTTTCAAATGTAACAAACCAGGACATATGAAGAAAGATTATCCATTGTTGAAAATAAGCAAAAATCAAATTATTTCAACAACTTCAACAATATTCAAAGCAACAAGAAAAGGAAGGCTTTGACGGCTACATGGGATGATAGTGATGATTCGTCTTTGGATAAAGAAATCGAAAAAAAGGAAAGCGACCATATGTGTTTTATGGCACAAGATGAAGTAAGTGACAATGAAGAGCTTTTAGATGCTTTCAATGAATTATATGAAATATTTTTGAGATTAAAGGATTCACATAATTTTCTTAAAGTTAAAAATAAAAGATTACTTGAAGAAATTTCTGATTTTAATTCTTCTACTATTTCTAATTCTCAAGTAATTAAATTGAAAGAGGAAAATAAATCCTTACTTAAAGAAAATCATATTTTGACTAATGAGAATGTTTATCTAAAATCAAAATGCAATAATTTAAAAATTAGCATTAATGTTTTAGATAAAGATATTTCTTCTATTAAATTAAAATATGATGATATATGTTTGAATGTTAGTAAATTCAATAAAGGTAAAGAGAATTTGAATAATTTGCTCTCATTTCAAAAATCTTCAAACAATCATTTTGGCATTGGATTTGTTCCTAAGTATTTTATGAAGAATGATTATGTTCTAAAGAATAATTATAAGAATATTCATGCTAAACAAAATAAGTATACATGGATTCCTAAGAATTTGAATATTCATGACAGGAATGATTATATTTCATCTTATATGTATGAAGTTTGCAATTCAAAAAATTACACTTATGCTAATTAATGAAAACCAAATTCCAAGTGAATTTGGATTCCTAATGGCTAATCCTAATGATATAATATAAAATGGTACCAAAGTGCTTAATATTTTTATTAAAGTACCCGGGAAAAGAAAATTTTAACTAGAGTTATGTTTATTTATTTTTTCTAATGACAAAGGGGGAGGTTATATAGAAAATTTTAAATTTTTTACTAATGCTTTGATGCAGGGGGAGTAAAAGATTTTATTTAATGATTTCATGTAAGGGAATTAAAATTTTTATATCTTAATAACATATATTTATCATCATCAAAAAGGAGGAGAATGTTAGGAATATTGACTCTAAGATTAGTGTGTTTTGATGATAACAAATATTATACGTTGTGTGTATTATGTGCTAACATTTGTTTTGTAGTATCAGAGCTATATCAACAATTATATTCAAAGAGATACTCAAGACATAAATGAGTTCAAGGCAAAAAGAAGCAAAGAAAAAGATATACTTTATTGTCAAAATATAATTTACATTTTTTTTACTTAGAAATTTGTACAAGCCTTGATTACTCACACACATGCACACACGTAGTGTTAGAACACATTAACACATGCTTAGTGTGTTGGTTAACAATAGAAATCTCCTATGTTAGTCATTAGAGTTTATAAATATTGAGTGAGTCTTAAAATATTTTATTTATACCCCTTAGCAGTTCGAATTTGGAAAACCTCAAAAGACCAAAGTTGTAGGTCTCTTCAACAGCTTTTCAAAAAAATTTAAATCACCTCATTCTGAGGTTGGATGAGAAATTTATAGTCAAAACACTAAAAATAGAATTCCAGGATCTGGGAGGTTATAGTGTAGTCAACTACTATGCCTTGTAGTCGACTACTAAGCAATTTTCTGACTTCATAGAGTCTATTTAGACTTAGTGTAGTTGACTATTATGACTTGTAGTTGACTACAGATACAGTTTTTTCAGATTTCAGGTTTTGAATAAGTGATTGTTTATAGTCGTTTTGTGGACATTAATTATGTTTAAATTTATGTCATTTCAGAGGTTATAAATAGGTTTAAGCATAAGAAAACAAGCACCAAGTTTTACACTTGTAAGATTCACATATTGTGCAAATTAACTCTCTAAACTTTTAGTTTTTGGATCTATTTTTCCATAAAAGAGAGTTTCTGATATTGCTTTTGTTCCTACACTACAACAGACATGTCTTTTAGCGACAAACTTTTTTTCGAGAAAATTATTTTCCTCAACAAATATCACTTTCGACGAGGAAAATATTGTTTCCTCAGTAAATATCAGTAGGTCTTCTACGAGGAATATATTTTCCTCACAGCAAACCACTTTCTGCGATGAAAATTTTAGTTCCTCACTAAAGATGATCATGATTTGGTCTCCTAACTAGTTATTTTATTGGCGAGGAAATATAAGATTTTGGTGATGAACTTTTTCATCGCGAAATGCACATTTAACGAGGAAATAATAATTTCATCGCTGTTCTTTTGGCGAAAAATAGACGAAAACCCGCCAAATGTAGCAGCGACAAAGTATGATTTCCTCGCTGAAGATCCATAATCTGCGAGGAACAGTTTCCTCATCAAAGTATTAATTAGCGAGGAAATAATAGTTTCCTCATTATTAGTTTGGCGGGAAAGAAAAAACCCGCTAATTTCAATGGTGACAAATTCAAGACTTCCTCGCTAAAAGTTTTTTGTTTTTACGAGGAACCGTTTCCGCGTTAAAAAGAACCTATTAGTGAGGATATTATAGTTTCGTCACTATTAATTCGGCAGAAAAATTTGTAACACCCGCCAAATTCATTGACGACAAATTAAAGGTTTCCTCGCTAAAATTTTTGTTTTATGAGGAACTGTTTCCTCGTTTAAAAACCAATTAGCGAGGAAATAATAGTTTCCTCATTATTAGTTTGACGGAAAGTTGTGCAAAATCCGTCAATTTCAATAGCAACAAATTTAAGGTTTCCTCGCTAAAAGTTTTTATTTTACGCGGAACCATTTTGTCATAAAAAAAATAGTAGCGAGGAAATTATAGTTTCCTCAATATTAATTTGGCGGAAAAACGTGCAACACCCGCCAAATTTATTAACGACAAATTGAAGGTTTCCTCACTAATTTTTTTGTTTTACGAGGAACCCTTTCCTCATTAAAAGAATCAATTTGTGAGGAAATAATAGTTTCCTTATTATTAGTTTGGCAAAAAAAATGTGCAAAACCCGCCAAATTCAATGGCGACAAATTTAAGGCTTCCCCGCTAAAAATTTTTGTTTTACGAGAAATCATTTCCTTGTTAAAAAAACCAATTAGCGAGAAAATAATAATATCCTCATTATTTGTTGGCTAAAATTTTAGTTTAAATTTGGGTAAAAAGTAGGCGGGTACTCAAAGAAAAGAGCGGGTTTTGCGAATGAATAATGTAGGCGGGTACTAAAAAAAGTTGGTTGCTAAATGATATTTAATTATATCTCAATTAAATTAAAAGAAAAAATAAATATTTTTATTAAAATTAAGCTGGGAAACCAAATTTACGGTACCAAATAAAACCGGGAAACAAATTAAGAAGGCGGTAATTTCTTTCTCTTCTAACCTCCGCTATCCCTCTCGATTAAACCCCTCCGCTTTGATCAACTCATCCTCATCACCTCTGCTCTCCCTTTGATTAAACCCCTCCGCTCTCACCTCATCCTCATCCCCTCTGCACGATCGGCCCAAAAAACTCCGGCCGCTCGCAACAAAGCCCTGATCCTCCGCACGACCCAACAAAGCTCCGCTCTGAAAGTCTTAATTGATCTCCGATCACGCCTCAAGACCGTCGATTTCTAGATCTTTGGGCGTCTGTCCGATCACACCTCAAGACTGCCGCTTTCCAGATCGTGGTTGCTTCTCTCCCCCTTTCTGATATCTAGGTATTTTAAACCTTATTATTATCTTAACTTGTAAAAATCCCCAATCCGCTATCACTTCTGTGCATCTAATTAATATAGAAAAAACCTTTGTTTTTTATTTTGTATTTTAAACCTTATTATTATCTTGACTTGTAAAAATCCCCAATCCGCTATAGGCAGAAGCGCGCTCCGAGTCGAACTCCGCCGTTCGCCCCCGTCGCCATTCCGTTAAACCGTCGTCAGTGCTCACCGTACTCATAGATTTGGGCGCGGATCTCGTTGAATTCGAGAAAGCAACGGAGGAGAGTACCGATAGACCCAACCGACATCGCCACATTATAGTTTCGCCGGCGGAGCAGCAGATCACGTGTGGTAAGTCCACCGAAACCTCTGGTATCGGGCATGGATCCAGGATCCGCCGTCGAGTCTCGTTTGGATCCGATTAGGTTTTCGTTAATAAATGCGGTGGCTTGAAATCTAGGTATTTATTAGTAATCATATCACTTAAAATAAGATTTTTTTATAATAGAGGTTTTAGTAATTGATAGTGCTGTGATTTTGATATCATTTTCTTGGACAGAGGTTTGGATCCGATTTGGTTTTCGTTAATAAATGTTTCATACCATTTTCTTGGATTTACTTTGTAATTGATAGTGCTGTGATTTTGACCTTTGGATTACATTTGTACTGTCTAGTTGAATAGGGATTTTTGAGTTATTTTGGACGATTTTTATTAAGTGAATCTGTTTATGAAGTTAGTAGCAAATATTTGATTTAGACGAGAAATCGCATTGTAACAAGAATTTATAATAGTTTTGTGGTTTTTACATTCGGATTTTGTTGTAGTTTTGCTAACTGTTAGAAGAAATCCATAATCCATTGCATTTGGAAACTAATTTTGAAAAACTTGAGTTATTTTAACGCATTGTGATTCGTCAATGTCAATTATCTTGAAGCTTGTGGGGACGAGTTGTGGGTTTAATTTTGGGTGAATTCTATGCTATGCATCTAATTTATGAAATTATTAACAGATCTTTGATTCAATCAAGGGAACCAAAAAGAAATCTTGTGTTCCATCTCAAGCAGTAGCAGCAGCGGCAGCAAGGCCACCGCCTCGCTTTCGTCGTCGACGCCGTCACGATCGCAAGCTACCCCCTGAACTCCGCAGTCGCCCTAATGCCGTTAGGTATACTTTTCTAACTTCTAAGGGGTTTCCTTTATTTATTTGTTTATTTATGAAATTGTGAATTGGTTAGTAATTATGTAGATTGAAAAACTTGATTAAATTCTAAAGAACAATATGACAATAATACGTTTGAATTATGTAGATTGGTTAGTAATTATGTAGCTATAATTTTGATTTGTGCGGGATGTTTTAGATTAAGATTAAGATGGGGATGCTTGAATTTAAAGTTCTGGTTGCTTGTTGGTTACTTGTTGGTTGTTTAAAACCAAATTTGCTATCAAAGTCGGCTGGTACACATTTATTTCTTAAGTGAAGCTTTATGATGATTGCACTATACTTTCAGATGATACTAACTATTTCGTCATTGTTGGTTTCCTGCAAGCATCTCGCTACTATATGGAGTTGGAATTGTCCGGTAATATTGAAAACAGTAATAATTAAAGCAAGAAACAGAAATTTGCTAGTAATTGTCTCTTTATGTAATGTAGGAATCATTAATCAGTAATACCAGAGTATCAAAAAAGATTAGTTGTCTTCTTGTACACTCTAGCGAGCATTAAATTAGTAAGGCCGTGATACTAAGAAGTTTAGTTGTTATGATCGCTATTCTTAGGAATGCGGAATATGCTTGTTATTGCTAGATTTTAGATAACCTGTTCGGTTGTTTTCCCAAAAAAACAAGAAATGGAAATGTGACATTTCATTTGATATCATGACATTTCAAGAGTTTTCCCACATTTCATTTTTCGTGTTCGTTTCGCAAAGAAATCACCCCTTGAAACCGCCAAGTCACATAAAGAGACAAAAAAGCCGCAATAGTAACAGTGCATGTGTTTTCTATTTCTTGTGTTCGTTTGAACAAATAAGAGGGAAAGAGAAATGAAAACATTTAAATAATCTGTTTAATTCATGATTAATTGTTCCAACAGTGTTTTTAAAGATTAAATATTCATTGAATTGACATTTCCAAGTGTTTTCAGAGATTTTTGTTGTGAAAACACATTTCTTAAAAATCCTATGTGGCATCCTACGTGGCGTTTTATTTCTCTAAATTTCAAAACGAACCGAACTGAAGAAATGGAAATCTCCCGAAACCAAAATCCTATGTGGCAGCCCACTTTGTTTTCAAATCCTTGTTTTCCACGTTTTTTTGGGGCAAACGAACAGGCCCTTAAATAGAAAACCCTAAACTTTTCCAACAATATTGGCGAAGAAAATGCTAAATAGCAAATAGCAAAGACAAAGAATGCTGGTGTTTAGCAGGTTTCATAGAAGGCCTACATCACATGCATTATTTATTATTAACAGTGGGCATTATAAGACCTATCTTATTATTAATCATGTTATTTAATATGAAATAATCAAGTAGTCTGCTTATTCTCTTTGCCTACTAGAAAGTGTATAGGAAGACGAGATATGATGTGATTTCATAAAGGAAATTGCATTCATCCGAAGCATAATATAAATACAAATAGTGCAACTGAAGCACTTCTATTATCAATGTTACGATAATATTATTCCATTCATTCTTTAAATAGTTTTCTTAGACCAATTGAATCTATAATTAAAACCTATTTCTAGGAGGAACCATTTAATAGATTTCATTGCATAGTATCCTGAGGTCTAAGTTACACAAGACGATCATACTCTTGGTATTTCTTTAAAGAGTCGTTCTCCTCATTTTCTCTCAAGAGATAATTATTTGGAATTATTCTTCAGGATGGGATCTGAGGTTACGTGAAACATAATATGATTGTTCTATAATTTTGAAAGATAAATTTTCATATAATTATTCTGCTAACAAGTTGGAAGACTATGGGCTATTATGGCAGGCAGCAGCAGAAGCAGAAGCTGCCACTTTATCAATTGCTAAGCGAGTAATACCTGATGCTTCATCAATTGATGAGGCAAACCAGGTTCTTCGTGGTAACTGGCTTAAAGCAATTGAAGAGCACCTTCTACAATTTGGGAGCTCTAAAATTAAGGATAATTTAGACATTGGTTGTTCCGTAGGAGTGAGCACAAGATATCTTGCGGACAAATTTCCTGCAGCTAATGTCACAGTGAGTACATAATTTTGTATTCAGTTTGTATTCAGTCAACAATAATAATATATAATAGACTGTAGCTTTTCACCTGAAGCAAAGATTAAATATGCTCAACCCTTACATATACAATTTCTAACGTTCAGTTGATATGCCAAAATACTACTATGTTTTTTTCTGGAGTGATAGCCAGTTAATTGGAATTTGGAATGAGCTTTACTTTTAATTCAGATGATTGACAGCAAAGTATCAGTTGCTGATGGTTAAACTACTTCTTGTGATTATTAACCTAGTTCTGTAAAGTCTCTTTGGTGGAATGGAGATAGTTTGGATATATTTGGTGGTTTGATCAAAATATGCAACTTCTTTAATGGAAACTGATAGTTGTAAATCCCAATGCTGTAAATCCCATGTTTAGGCTGTTTCCATTTATCAGGTTCATTAACCTGATGCTCAAATCCTGAAGTCTGTGCATGGTTGAGGGTGTCAGTAAAAATGCTTTATTCCTTGTATTTCATTGTTGTTATTTACTTTAGATTTGCGACTGATCTTGGTTCTGCAGCAAAATTTACAGCGGAAAGTTGTTTCCTGCATGTGCTGCTTGGATTATCCTGACGATGTTGGACTGACATAATATTAGGTGCCATCAGCACTCTGTCCATATTATGTGGACTTGGAGTACAGGAGCAGGCTGCCATCACTGCAGCTGGATTCTTATAGACATATCTTTAGAGCAGCAATTCCATGCACATCCATATTAAGAGCAATCCGAGAGTCATCCATTTGATGATTTACTAGCTAGTAGCAATTGCTGGAAACCATTTCAGTATTGTGATGTATATTGAATAGTTACATCCAAAATGCTAGGATCTACATAATTCAATATAGTGATGGTATGAAAACCACCTTCAAAGCTTATTTGTACAGAAACCACCTTTAAAGAGGGTTCCGATTGCAATCTACCACCTTGATCTATTTTCTAGCAAAGTTTTTACTGTTTACATTCTTTTGCATTTTGACTATTCTAATTGTTTGATAATAAACAGTGAGAAGATGTACCGTAACAAAGCGCCTATCGTTCAGAGTTCTACTTCTAGTAAGTAGTGCATATTTCTCTTACAATTCATGATTCATTCACTTGGTTGATTAGAATATTATTATCAATTTAATGTTTATGTAACAACAGGTAATGCACCAAGTAATCAATCACATGCAGAATTATTGAAAAAGAAACGTTCTCATGCAGCAACTAGTTATCTGCCATACATGAATTCTGCAGGGAATGGATCCGGTTCTAATCCGAGTAAATATGCAATCTTCATTTTACTGCTAGAATATTTAAGTACCGTTAGTTTTTACTTATCTAACAAGTGTGTATGCTAATAGGTACAAAACGTACTCGTCTGCAAACTTCCAATCAAGAATGCCAAAATTCTGTAGCAGATGGACTGAATTCTAGCAGTACTGTTGTCACCACAGAACGAACTACTACTGGTAAGTGGTGTTGAATTGAGCTGAATTCAGTTGAATTGAGCTGAATTGAATTATTTTCCTCTAAAAAGTGTAGAGAAGTTGAATTAAATTTTATTTTCATCAATTGCAAATTACAAGGGTATACCTAAACTACAAACTCGAATGATAGGGATTAGAGTTAGTGCACGTCTTCAGCAACAAAGTGTTAATGATCAGCCAGTGGTAAACACCATAGCTGAAGAACGAGATGATAATGTGATGTCAGATATTAATCAGGAGCCTTCTCCAGGTATACAAAACATTATATACATATATTTTGAGAATTAAATATACGTATGTGTTATGTTCTTAATAAAAATTATGTCAAAGGTACAACCAAAAAGGTGCGAGGAAAGACGAGGAGTGAATGCAGATAAGGTGTTCTCCCAATTGAATTCTAAAATACCTGTGACTCTAACCGAAGAAAATGGCAGACCTACGGGCCCTTATGCTGAGATGTTTGCAAATGAAATTGGTTACACAATTCGAAACTACGCCCCACTGAATGTGGAAAAATGGAAGAAGATTGAAAAAGCAGATGTGGAGAACTTGATCAAAAGAATGCAGGTTAGTGATGATTTGTTTTGCTAAAGGCATTATATTGGTTGCTTTGATTTGTTATATTTAGTTTGACATGAAATTATGCCTGTGCAGAATAAGTTTGAATTTGATATGTCGCTCCCTTGGGTCCAGAGATATGTAATTACAACATGTCAGACCGTATATTGTAATTTTCGCTATAAGTTGAAGAAACATTTTGAGCAGTTTTCAACAATTGAGGAGGCAATTGAAAACAAACATGAATCTGTCAAGACTCAGGAAGAATGGGAGTTTCTTTGCACTCATTTTTCTAGTGAAAAGTTTAAGGTACAATATCTTTTTTATTTTTCTCCACGCATTACATTTTTTTTCATTTTTCATTTACTTCTTTCTAACTGTATGTCTCAATAATTTTAGATTCGCTCAGAGAAGAATGTTCTTAATAGGTCAAAGTTGACATATCACCACAAAGCTGGGTCAAAATCATTTATGTCACACCAAGAGTAAATTGTAAGACACTTTTTAGTTTTGCTTATAAATTTGTAACTTAATTGTGTACATATATATATGCTGAAAATGAAAATATGTTTGAATGCAATAGGCAACACAGACTGGAGAGATGCAAGGTGCAATTGATCGTTTTGAAACAGAGTATAGAAGTACAAAAAAGGATGGGACTTGGGAGCAAAGGAAAAATGGGTAAGTAACGTGTCAATGATGCATGCTTTTATAATATTTTAAGAATATAGGTGAAATTGATATTACTGTTCTAAAGAGGATTATATTGATATGGTTGTAATTAAGAAGTTGCATATGATTGAACTGGATATATTTTTGTTTTACTTATAGGATCAAATGATAAAGATGCGAGCAGATACCACTCAACCTGATGGAACTCGAACAATGACAGATGAGGAAATTTGTGCAAAAGTTCTCAAAGTCAAATCAGGCTACATTAAGGGATGTGGTTTTGGTTCTAGACCACCACCATTAAGGTTCTCTCGTTCTTCGATGAGTGAAATGTCTGAAAAGAATAAAGAGTTGCAAGAACAGCTTCAAGAGACCCAACAACTTGTAGGAACTCAACAACAGAAGATCGATGCGCAAAATGAGGTAATCCAAAGATTGGAGGAGCAAGCCAAAAAGTTTGAGGAGTTTATGGCTAATTTTTCGAGGCAACATCCATCAGCTTAGTATTCTTAGTGAACTTACACTTGGAGAAATGTTTCTTTGATCGTGTTGCATTTGTTATTGCTTTAGACTATCATTGTTACTTATGGTAGTAACTTTCTTGCTTTATTTATTTTAATTGTTTTGATGTACTGTGGTCACAATTGATGAAATAAAATTTCCTCATTATAAGTTTTCTCGCTATATATTTAGGTCAATGAAAGTAAATTTCCTCGAAATAGACCCTACAACTTAAGGTGACGAAAATATGTTTCCTCACAATAGGCCACATACTTATATCGTCAAAAGAATATTTCCTCGTTATAGAGTATACTGCTTACGTCGACAAAATCATATTTCCTCGCTATAGTGATACAACCTATAACGGCAAAAGTAATTTTCCTCGCTATAGACCATATAACCTATATCGACAAATGTAAATTTCCTCATAATTGAATTTCTTTGGCGAGGAATATGGGGTACAACCTACAACGACAAATTTAAATTTTCTCGTCATTGAGTCCCTTTACTGAGGAACTGTTTCCACGAGAAAAAGATACATATAATAAAGAAAATCAATTTCCTCGTTAATGATTTACCTTTGGTGAGGAACAATTTCCTCGTTGAAAGGTACTTACAACGACGAAAATAGTTTTTTTAGAACTTTTATTATATATAAATTAAATATTATTCACATATCATTGGCGAGGAAACTGTAGTTTAGCGATGAAAAATGCATGAGATTAGGTGAGGAAAAATATCGAGGCTAAAGAGTAACAACGAGAAAAGAATATATTCATCGCAAAAAGGATTTCGTGAGAAATTATAATATTCCTCGCAGAAACTTTTCTTGACCACCCTACCGCGAGGAAATGGTGACCAAAGTTTTTTCCTCGCGAACACACTACGACGAGGAAATCTCGACTTTCAACGACAAACTTGTTCTTCGCGGATTAGCTTTTCTGTTGTAGTGTATCATCCTTAGAGCTTGTTTAGGCAATATTCAGAGAGTTAAAAAAATTGATAAGCCACTGTTACACACATCCACATCAAGGCTTATAGGATTAGAATTGTACATTGCTTCAAAGAAAGGTTCTCTCGGTTTATGAGAGGGGTTGATCTCTTGATCTAGAGGTTGGTTTACAATTGGCATGGTGTTGTCAATTGGGTTTCCAATTTGCATGGTCTTACAAATTGGTCAGGTTTGCTTTTGATTTTGTAAGGTTTCAAAATCATAATGGAAACTCTCAAGCGGGGTTTGCTTAGGGACTGGATATACACCGGTGAGGTGGAACGAGTATACATGATTGTGTTTGTGTTGTTTACTTTCTGAGATTGCCATTCTTTCTTTGCAATTCATAATCTACTTTGCAAACTTAACCTCTAGTGTTTAAGTGTAAAGCTTTCGCAGATTTTTATAAGAGCACACTCTATTCTTGAGGGTCACGATCCTACACTTGGTATACATAAGCAAAATCAGACCCTACAAATCCCACAACCCTAATATATACTATGTATGTAAATACAATAAGCTCAATAGGTTGTGTGTGAGCAATGAGTATAATCAAAACAAACTATACTCAATATAAATCTTGCTTAAGGAAATAAAAATCAAACATATAAATAGCTAGATAAGAGTTTAGAAAAACTTCTCTAGATGACAAGAGAGAGAGGGAGAAGAGTTGAATGCTCAAACACCAATGGATGATCTCCTTAAGCTCTTGTGAAATTCTTTTCACAAAACCAAACTTGTAAAATACTTAAAAGCTTCTTAAACAAACTTAAAAATCCTTAAACAAACTTGTATGAAACTCACTCAAACACCCATGAAAAACAAATGGGAGGAGAGGGCTTTTTATAGCCTTTCAAACAAGGCAAAAAACCAACAAAAACACCTCAAAAACCTCAAAAACGAAAACTAGCTGTACTAGTTGTTATAGGCTGAAAAGACATGATCAGTCGACTGACTACAGTACGTCGGTCGACTGACTACAGTGCTTTGACAGTTTCTAGAATTTTTGCGTATCTGGTTTTGTAAAATTAATTAAAAATAGTAAATCAACTCTAAAAATCATGAAACCTTTTAGGGAAGGTCTAGACATATAGATGAACATGTTAGAGAAGTATTTCTGAAATATCACTTCCCATTTGTGAGAAATAAATGTTTTAATGTAGATATTCCAGATTCGTAAAACTGCTGAAACACCTGATTTTGTAAAATCAATGCAGCATAGTAAATCAACTCCAAAAATTATAAACTTTTGGAAAATGGTTGTGAACATGTAATAGATCATGTTAGAAAAATAATTTTTCAATTTTTGTTTCCCATTTGTGATAACTTATCTTTTTTGCAAAAACATGCACGAACATGTATATAAATTTCTTGATTTTTGACTTTTGAATTAAACAATATTTTGAAACCTTATGAAATAATTTCATAGACTTAATAAAAGATGTTTATAATAATTGTAAAGTCCATAAACCCATAACTCAATATTTTGTCAAAATTACTCAAAAACAAGAATTGTGTGTATGTGTGATATTGAGCTCAAAGTATTTAACACACAAGTATAAACACCTAAACTAAAATATACCCAAGATGATAAAGCTTCAATATAGCCCAACTCGGTTGCGGATGAAGCTTGATCTTGAATTTAACTTGAATTACAAATGGTTCGTATCGATATTCTGCCAACCTTCATTTGATGTGATCGTTTAGCTCAATTCCATCCAACCTCCGATGATGGATATTTGTATAGATTACCTAACAAAACAAATGCAAACACTCGATACACGTTGTTAGGAATTGTTTGTAATCATCAAAACAAGATTAGGTAGTAGGCTCATAAATATGAGTCCAACAGCCTCAGCTCCTGAGACTTTGCCGTGAGATTCTTCATTCAGAATTGCCCCAATCACTATGTCGAGCTTCATCTTATCATTTCCATTGGTGTTGCTCACCGCCATCACCATATTCTCCCATGAATCTGGTAGACAAGAAAGTAGCAGAAGAGCTTGGATCTTATTGTCGAACATAAGATCTACTGTAGCAAGTTGTTGCACGACAGCTTGAAATTCATTTAAGAAGTCCGCCATGCGAGCTCCTTGCTGCATCTTTAGATTGAACAACTTCTTTATCAGGTACACCTTATTTGAAGCAGACGACTTCTCATACAGCGCCTTCAAGGTCTCCATCTACTCCTTGGTGGTGGTCGTATGCGAGACGTTGTAAGTCACATGCTGGTGAAGGTTGAGCCTGCTGGTGACAAGTGCTTTACGATCGAGCACCTTTCACTTATCGTCGTCCATTTTCTAAGGTTTCCTCGCCTCTCCTTGGAGGGGTAGGAAGAGATCCTTCTGGTACAAATAGTCTTCTATTTGCATCCTCCAATACCTAAAATTTTGGCCGTCGAATTTCTCAATTCAAAGCCTGTTGTCTTCAACTATAGATCGCATAGCGAAAGATTACGTATTTCCCGAACCGTATTTGTGAATAGTAATAATACTTGTAAATAGTACCGTACTGGTGAATAGTATCGTATTCGTGAATAGTACACAGTGCCTTAAAAGAGTAAATAATAATCTAACTTATTTTCTAATGTGGAGGGTCCACTTTTAGTGGCAGCCACAGAGCATACGATAAGCAGATATATATAATCTAAGTCAGGCTCTGATACCAGTTGTTAAGTTACACACCAATAAGAATGCCTCAAACAGAGACGCAATACACAGAATAAAGGTACAAAATCAATCACAGTACTCACAGATATATGTGGTTCACTCCTTCGGAGCTACTCCACGGTGCAACGACGACGCCTAGTTCTTTTATATTCCAAAAGAACTGGATCAAAGAAAACACTCTCTCTTGATCAAGATACACTCCAAGAACTCTCACAAACCCTCTCTATGTTTTCACTCTTACTCTTCAATGAGAGGAGTTCTTTCTCAGAGGAGTTTTTTCTTAAGAGCTTTGTGCCTATTTATAGTGTTTAGGAAAATATTATGCACAAATAAAATATTATTAATGGTACCCGCCACTAATAATATTTTATTGATAAGGCCCGCCATCTTTTTATTTTCTCAACAATTTCGGCCATCGAATTTTTATTTTCAACAAAAGTAGGCTGGGGCTGCGACTGCATCCACACCGATTATAAATAAATTTCCAAAGCTGCTATTTGGCTCGCGGCCGCCTAGCTCGCGCGTAGCCCACAAGAGAGTAACACGGGGGTGGGACCCACCTGTGGGACATTATAAACATGACTGATTCATGAGGATGAGGTAGCGTAATCAAACAAATTTCTCATGTGCAAAACTGTACATACTTGACTTTTCAAATATAAAACCTTATCTGTGCTTCTGATCACAATAATTGAAACGGAAAGGGAAATAATATAAGTTTTTTGTCATCATACTTAACTTTAAAATAACTCTAATATTCCTGGTTTTCCTGAGATGAACCATTGCGTCGGTTTCCCTAAAGTGAGGTCATTGAGATATGATATACGTTGTATTGCCAAATCATCTATCTCGCTCTGACTCTGTAGCAATTGAAACTAAATCAAGTCATTTGCACTTGTCCAAGTTTTTTATTTTTGCTTATAGGCGTATATCTCAAAATTATATTCCTCTAATCAGTGAATAATTTACTGCACAAAAAAGTGTTACACATATCAGGTGATTTGAAGCCTTCAAAGATAAAAATACAATCCTTGTGTGTTCATCTGATTTACTTGCTATCATAGCCAAACGTTGGAGACAAACACTACTATATGATTTTCAGAAACAAAAAGTACCATAGAAATGTTTGATAGAATCAAGATGGATACTAATTTTCAACTAATTAATATTCTAGGAGATCAATGAAGAACTAATGATATTAGGAATTTTCAGAAGGTAAGAGGTTGGAAGGAGTTTATAGAAGAAGAATAAGAACAAATTAGGAATTCAAATTAAGCGGAATCTCAATTTCATGCAATTAGTACTTATCATTTGAAAATGAAAATTTATTGCTAACATTGAATACATTAGCGTCCTTGCATAGGCATGGTGTTAGGAATTAATGTTGATTCTGTGTCAAAGAGCAATGAACAATCTGGTCAAGGAGCAATGCACGGAGGTACTGGTATACAAGGGAAGGTCTGATTTGCAAACCTCTTGGAAATTAGGGAGTTATCTGCAAAATGGGTCCAGCTCAGCAGGCCAATAACTGTTTCAAGTCCAGCTCAGCTGAAACAGTTATTTTCTGTTTTGTTTGTTACAATTCTGTTTTGTTTGTTAGATCGGTGCACGTGCACAAACAGCGCATTTTCCTTTTGAGTGTTTCGTTTGAGAGGGAAATCAAACTGTATAAAGAGATAGAGTTGTAATAATTCAGGGATTATGAAAAGAGTTCTGTTTTCCTCTCACTTAGCCTCTGCTCATCTTCTTCCTTAATTCTTTCTAAATCTCTCAGTTATCTCCCTCGTCTTCCTTCTTCAAGTGTTCAGGGTCATTATGACTAGAAACAGTTCATCAAGGATCAACAGAGGTTCGAGAACCTCACAATTGGTATCAGAGCAGCTGGAATCTGAAGCAGTTCCTGTTGAGGATTCCATGGCTGATCAAGATGAAATTCCTGGGAATGAAGGCAATCAAGGTGAAAGGGTTGATCAAATGGAGAATGAGATCAATCAACAGAAATTCCTCAGTCAACAAATAGCTGCACAATTAAGGGAGATATCTTCTCAGTTGCAGGAGCTCAAGAACTCCAAGGATGTGATGTGTACTCAATTGCAGGAACTCAAAAACTCCATGGAGGTGGATAAAGGAGCAACAGACAATGGATTGAGGAGCAATTCAAGAATTGTGGGTTCTGGATCCAGAAGTGATCGTGGAATTCTTGGATCAGGCAACAGGAATCAAACTCCTGAGTTTCAGCAGCCACCACCAAGGAGGTTTGATTCCAGTGGTGAATTTTCATTAACTCATAATCTTGGTAATTCCTGGAATCAACAGAATTCTTTCTTTAGCAATCAAAAGCTAGTTCAACCAAAGTCTTTAAGATTAGATTTTCCATCTTTCTCTGGTAATGAAAATGTGATTGCATGGTTAGAGCAAACCGAACAAATTTTTGATTACTATGAGATCAAGGGTGATGAGTGGGTAAAAGTCTGTTCATTTTATTTGAGAGATGAAGCTCTACAGTGGTATAGATGGATGATTAGAAATAATGATGATTACAATCTATGGGATGTTTTTAGAGAAGAATTAATCACAAGATTTGGTCCCAGTGAACTCTCAAGGCCTTATGACACTTTTTCCACCATGAAACAAACTTCTACAGTTCGAGAATATTTAGGAAGGTTTGAGCAAACCTTGGGATTGTTAGATGATCAACCTTCTAGGAGACACATCCTTGAGAGGTTCATAGGAGGGCTTAAAGAGGAGTTGAAGTATGAAGTGGCAGCTGCTAGACCATCTTCTTTAAAAGGGGCTATTTCCTTGGCTAAATTGTTTGAAGAAAAACAGAAGAATGATAAGAGACCCAGAGGAAACTGGAATTCCTTCACTATAGGAGGTTCTTCACATAACACTTCCAATAATATACCCCCAAAAGATACCTCACATCACCCTTCTCAAATAAAAAAAATTACTCCTGAAGAAATACATAGAAGAAGAAGTCAGAACTTGTGTTTTACTTGTGATGAAAAGTGGCACAGAGGCCATCAATGCAAAGAGAAGAAGTTGTTCATAATGGAAGGAATTTTAGAAGGTGGGATAGATAGAAATGAAGATGCTACTGAGGAGGATAATCAAGACTCTCTAACTCTAGAACTAGCTGAAAGTCTAGTAAAAGGAGCTCCATCCATCTCAGTTCAAGCACTGAGTGGTATTACTGCATCCCATACCATCAGAATAATTGGATATTACAAAAACCAAGCAGTTAGCAATCTCATAGACTCTGGATCAACACATAACTTCATCAATGCTAAACTGGTTAAAAAACTGGGCCTGACAGTGACTGAATCAAATAATTTTAATGTCTTAGTGGCTAGTGGAGAATTGATTAAAGGAGGTGGAGTATGTCAAGAGGTGTCATTAGACTGCCAAGGAGTGAAAATTCAGGTTAATTTGTTAATCATGCCTATGGGGGGTAGTCAGATTGTACTAGGGGCTGATTGGATGAAGACCTTGGAAGACATTACATTGAATTTCAAAAAATTACAGGTCACATTTGTTACTGAGGGAATTAGGAGAGTCTTACAGGGAATCATTCCAGGAGAGCTGCAAGTGGTTAGTGAAAAAACTATTGCTAAAAATCTCAGGGAACAGGAGGAAGGCTATTTTCTTCAGTTGTGTAGTGTGAATCTGCAAGAATCACCAACACAAGTAAGTCCAGAGGAGTTACCTGAGGATATGCACAAATTGATAAAAGAATTTGAGATAATATTTCAAGAGCTTCCTCATCTTCCTCCTAGCAGAGAAATAGATCACAAAATTCCATTAGAGGAAGGCACCAAACCTATATGTATTAGACCCTACAGACATGCACATTTTCTTAAAGAGGAAATTGAAAAGCAAATTGAGGAAATGCTCCATAAAGGTATTATTAGACCAAGTCACAGTCCTTTTTCATCTCCAGTTGTTATGGTAAAGAAGTCAGACGGTAGTTGGAGAATGTGCATTGACTACAGGTCTCTCAATAAATCTACCATCAAGGATAAGTTTCCTATTCCTGTCATTGATGAACTACTTGATGAACTTCATGGAACCAAGTTTTTTACTAAGCTGGACCTCAAGTCTGGTTATCACCAGATCAGAATGTATGAGCTGGACATACCAAAAACTGCCTTCAGGACACATCATGGGCACTTTGAATTTTTAGTAATGCCATTTGGTCTAACAAATGCTCCCTCAACTTTTCAGGCTCTCATGAATAGTATATTCAAAAATCTACTCAGGAAATCCATATTGGTTTTTTTTGATGACATACTGGTATATAGCAAGCAGTGGCAAGATCATCTGATTCATTTGAGGCAGGTGTTTGAGATCATGGAAGCTCACAAGTTGGTGGCAAAAATGTCAAAATGCAGTTTTGGCAAGAGACAAGTGGAGTATTTGGGGCACATTGTGTCACAGGAAGGAGTTGGGGTTGATCCTCTTAAAATTAAGGCTATTATTGAGTGGCCTGCACCTAAGACACTGAAGGGGTTAAGAGGCTTCCTAGGTCTAGCTGGTTATTATAGAAAGTTTATCAAGGGATTTGGAATGATAGCCCAACCCCTGACTAACCTTTTGAAGAAAGGGGCCTTTAAATGGACTTCAGTTGCTGAAGAGGCTTTTACATCTTTGAAGCATGCACTAACTCAACCCCCAGTATTAGCAATGCCTGATTTCAGTGTGCACTTCATTATTGAGTGTGATGCTTCTGATTCTGGAATTGGGGCAGTATTGATGCAAGTAGAGAGACCTATAGCTTATTTTAGCTATGCTCTAAAGGGAAGGAATGTTGCTCTATCAACTTATGAAAAAGAACTGCTGGCAATTATCCTGTCAACTAAGAGGTGGCAACAATATTTACTAGGGAGGAGTTTTGTTATTAGAACTGACCACCAAAGTCTTAAGTACTTACTAGAGCAAAGGATACATACAGGCATTCAGAACAAGTGGCTTGCCAAGTTGCATGGGTATGATTATGTTGTAGAATACAAACCTGGTAGGTTGAATAGAGCTGCTGATGGCTTGTCCAGAATCTATGAAGATGAAGAAGAAGCTAACCAGGGAACCATGGATCTCTCAGCAATTTCTACTGTCCATAATGATTGGCTTGAAGAAATTAAGCTTATGTGTTCCACAGATCCTTTCTTCAAAGACCTTGATGACAAATTACAACAGGGACAATTACCAATTGAGGATTATTGTATGAAGAATGGGGTGTATTATTATAAGGGCAAAATCCTTATCGGTGATGTTGCTACACACATTAAGACCTCATTACTGGAAGAGCACCATGCTAGCCCCTCTGCAGGTCACTCTGGGATTACCAGAACATTACATAGGCTCAGGAGAGCTTTTTACTGGAAGGGAATGAGGAAGGATGTCCAGAGATATGTTCAAGCTTGTGATATTTGTCAAAGGGCTAAAGGGGAGAATGTGGCTTCTCCTGGTCTCCTGCAGCCTTTACCTGTGCCAGACTATATATGGGAGGATCTATCAATGGATTTTATTACTAGCTTGCCTAAAAGTGGTGACAAATCTGCTATACTGGTAGTGGTTGACAGACTCACAAAGTATGCTCACTTCTTTGCACTTACACACAATTATACTGCTCAATCAGTAGCTAAGGTTTTCTTTGATGGGGTTTTCAAGCTTCATGGTATACCCAAATCTATAGTAAGTGATAGAGATCCTTTGTTTACTAGTTCTTTTTGGAGAGAGCTGTTTAAGTTGCAGGGTAGCCAGCTCAAGTTCAGTTCTGCCTACCATCCTCAGACTGATGGGCAGAGTGAAATAACAAACAAGAGTTTGGAGGCTTATTTGCGGTGTTTCTGCTGTCACAAGCCTAAAGAATGGTGTCAATGGCTACCTTTAGCAGAATTTTGGTACAACACTACTTGGAAGGTGTCTACCCAAACCACTCCATTTGAGGCAGTATATGGAAGACCTCCTCCCTCTTTGCTCTCTTACATTCCCAAAAGCTGTAAGGTGCAAGCAGTTGATGAGGCCTTATTTTCTAGAGACATCACCCTGACATTTTTGAAAGAAAGCTTGAAAAGTGCAGCTGAGAAAATGAAGAAATTTGCTGATGTACACAGGAGTCATAGGAGCTTCAATGTTGGTGACTGGGTCTTCCTTAAACTTCAGCCATACAGACAAATTAGTGTTTCTTCACACAAACCTCATAAGCTTTCTCCTAAGTATTATGGCCCATATCAAATCTTAGAGAAAATTGGTGAAGTAGCTTACAGACTTGCCCTTCCAGCTCAAGCTAAGATCCATCCTGTTTTCCATGTTTCTCAGCTGAAACGAAGAATTGGGTCTGGCACTGTCCCTCAAGTTGATTTTCCTACATATGTGCAGGAGATAGTTGATGAGCCAGAGGCAATCTTAGACAGGAGATCTATTGTCAGGGGTAACCATATAATTCCTCAGGTTTTAATCAAATGGAAGCAACGCACACAATTGGATTCCACATGGGAGTCTTATTGGGATTTGGTCAAGAGATTTCCTACCTTTGACCTTGAGACAAGGTCCAATTTAAGGGGAGGGAATTTGTTAGGAATTAATGTTGATTCTGTGTCAAAGAGCAATGAACAATCTGGTCAAGGAGCAATGCACGGAGGTACTGGTATACAAGGGAAGGTCTGATTTGCAAACCTCTTGGAAATTAGGGAGTTATCTGCAAAATGGGTCCAGCTCAGCAGGCCAATAACTGTTTCAAGTCCAGCTCAGCTGAAACAGTTATTTTCTGTTTTGTTTGTTACAATTCTGTTTTGTTTGTTAGATCGGTGCACGTGCACAAACAGTGCATTTTCCTTTTGAGTGTTTCGTTTGAGAGGGAAATCAAACTGTATAAAGAGATAGAGTTGTAATAATTCAGGGATTATGAAAAGAGTTCTGTTTTCCTCTCACTTAGCCTCTGCTCATCTTCTTCCTTAATTCTTTCTAAATCTCTCAGTTATCTCCCTCGTCTTCCTTCTTCAAGTGTTCAGGGTCATTATGGCTAGAAACAGTTCATCAAGGATCAACAGAGGTTCGAGAACCTCACACATGGAATCGTCCCATCTTATCTTGATCAGACATGAAAAAGAAAAATTAATATTTCTTTAGGAACAAAAAAAATACCTGATATCATCAATTTTTCTTTCATATTTCAGACTATTTGTTGAAAATAATCTCCATCCATTTCAATTTCATAATGCTGGCATACTGTATTGATATTGTTGACACTTTGTTTAGCTGATTAGTTAATGAAAACTCTTAGAAGGAGAAATTGTGAAGTGTTTTCTTTGAACAAGATAGTCTGCACATCAAAGTAGAAGAGTACTTAGATAAGGGCAATAAACTCAAACTCTCATGTTTTCAGTTAATGAACGAATATATAGTTTTGCTACACCAATTATCTTATGGATGGTGTTTTCTTTCTTTATTTATTTTTTTCAGTGAACAAGTGGGTCCCTTATCGCCTTGTTAAACTAACGTGAAAGCTGCAGAATCTTATCACAACCTGCCAACGAGCCGGCTGGCATGAATTATATATTTTAAGCACCAGGCTCAAGTCATGTCTGAAATTTATATACTGGCTTGTACATGCTCATTTCATTTGTCAACCCCTGGCTTCAAGCAACTCCAGTCATGGAGATCCAGTATCCTTCCCTTGCCTTAACAGCTGCGCTCCTCCTTTTACCACCCCTCCTCTTCATTCTGATCAAGGGAGTCGCAGGCTCAAAGCCTGAAGGGAGCGAAAAACTCCCACCAGGGCCATGGAAGCTCCCGATAATTGGTAATATACACCAGTTATTAGGTGGGCTGCCTCATCACGTCCTTCGAGATCTTGCCATCAAACATGATCGCGATCTTATGCTTCTTAGACTTGGGCAGATCAACCAGGTCATCGTCTCTTCAGCTGAAGCCGCCGGAGAGATCATGAAGGCCCACGATCTGAACTTCTGCTCTCGTCCTCAACTTGTCGCGTCGACTGTCATGCTCTATAACAATACGGATATCGCCTTTTCTCCCTACGGAAGCTACTGGCGTCAGCTTAGAAAGATTTGCATTCTTGAACTCCTTAGCGCTCGCCGAGTCAAGGCTTCGTTTGGGATAAGGGAAGAAGAGATTTCAAATATGGTTAAGAGCATCTCTGCAGCGAGTGCTGATCATTCAGCAGTTATTAACCTCAGCGAAAGGATTGCGTCGTTAACCGATGCCATCATCTCAAGGACGGCCCTAGGTTCAAAGACTAACCATGGGAAGAGGTTGATGCCCGTGTTGAAGAAACTCGAGAAACTGGCTTCTGGGTTTGACCTTGCAGACATGTATCCATCTTTGGGGTTTATGAGTGCATTAACTGGGATAAGTTCACAGTTGAAGAAGAGTCATGGGGAGGGCGATGAGATTCTCAATCAGATAATAGAGGAGCACTTGGCTAAGAGGAAAGCTAAAGGTGCTGACAAAGAAGCTGAGAAGTTGGAAGAGGATCTGGTTGATGTTCTTTTGTCAATTCAAGAGAAGGGCGACCTTGAACTACCTCTCACAAAGACCAATATCAAAGCTGTGATCCTAGTGAGTATGCTTTACGTAATAGATAACTATTTGACAAAGTTTATTAGTCATCCATAAATTTCTAACTAAATTCATTTAGGATAACTTGTGGGAGCAAAACTTACGCATGAATTTTCAACAATCTGAGACAAAAGGTCGAACTGTCGATTTAAGTTCCTCATTCTTCTTAATTAATTCCTGTTGGATATTTTTTTTATCAAACCTCACATGGACTGTTGCAGCTGCCCTTTTTTTTTCTTTTTCAGTGAACAAGTCAAGTAAGATTTATAAAGTTTGGTGAGTCTTATAAATACTTACCATTTTTTTATCAAAGTTTTGTAAGTCTTACAAATACTTACCATTTCTATTAAGTTTTTAGTTCAAAGCTTATGCTACTAATGATAATATATTTGGTTCAAAAGTCAAGTAAGATTTATAAAGTTTGGTGAGTCTTATAAATACTTACCATTTACACCTAGTTATTAGTTTAAAGCTTATGCTACTAATGAAGAGTTAAATGGTTCAAAAGTCAAGTAAGATTTACAAGTGAAAGGGTTCAAGTTTTCTTGGATTAGTCGGTGTCTAAGACAAGGTTTGGGGGTTGCGTAACTCGTTCTGCAAGGAACGAGGTACTTAATTGGTCTTTGATCTCCCTCTAGTACTATCCTTACCTAGCTGAACTAACCGGGTAAAACTTTGATCTTTTCACCTATGATCCTATCATGTAAATGGGATGGTTGTTAAGCCTTAATTAGTCAAAAGCATTTCGGATGTGGGGTGTTAGATAGGAAACACACCTAAAGGACTCACCTAGAATTCTATCATGAGAGAGGATGACTCTTAAGCCTTAATAAGTTCAAAGCATTTCAGATGCATGATGTTTGATAGGAAACATGCCTAAAGAACTCACCTATGCATGGGTGAAGATTTGACCGTCTCATATGTTGTCTTGTGGAAAGATACATGAGCCCTAGCAGAAATCAGGACATGCACATGGCTATAAATGTGCAAAGGCAAAGGCAAAGGCAAATGTGGTTCAAAGTGAAAACTACCACAGATAAGTTTGATCTTGTGTGATCGCTGAATTTTTAGACATGTGCTAGTTCAAGTCTCTGCGACACCATGCATCTATCTTTTATTCAGTTGATCTAAAGGGGATTCAAGTCCTTGCGACATCTTCCTAATTATGCACAACGATTAAAAAGACGACACTGTTACATGACACTAGTTTTAAAATTTTTATGGGGGTTTGTTGGATATTTTTTTATCAAACCTCACATGGGCTGCTGTAGCCGCTCATGTTTTTTTTTCTTTTTCAAAAGTGTGGGCCCCACCGAAGAAAAATTTGGACGTGGGGCCCACATGCATAGTAAAATATATTATTTTATTAGTGTATAGTGTTTTCCCAAATATTATAAATAGACCCCAAATCCTTAAGAAAAATTCATTTCAAAAGCAACAATCAATATATACAGATATATATGTTGTAGAATAGCTAGTGCTCGTAGGAACAGTGCCTAGACCGAGAAGGTCTTATAGATCGATGAGATCTTTGCCTGATAGACCGATGAGATCTTTGGCTTATAGATCGAGGAGATATTTGCCTAATAGATTGAGGAGATCTTTACCTTATAGATCGAGGAGATCTTGACAGTACTGTGTCGGTGCACACCAGAGTACTGGAATGTTATTCCTGGAAGCAATTTGGCATTAGGATCCTTGCACCGGAATAGGCCAAATAATGCTTTAAGCACAGCGTTTTACAAACGCACAGCAGCTGAGTTGAAAAATTTTAAATTACTGCACTTCAGTTTTCTGTTCAGTTTTTGTTGTTATATATCTGTATTATTCCAGATTTAACCACAGGCGCCAACAATTCCTTTAGGGAGGAAGGTGCTCACATGTAAATTTTCGACATCTTATTCATTTCAGAAGCACCTACTTCTCATACTACATCATTTTTTACTTTTTTCAATTTATTAATCATGCAATATATTTCAGTGGTGCTTGTATGTGATGGGAGAAATCACAAGTTCATGGTGTGTTCAAGCAGGTTTTGTGAGCCCTTTTTTCATAGGAGGAACCGAGAATAATTACTCGTCTTCTCTAATAACAACGAATATGAATTTTTATTTATTTATGTATTTCTTTATTTTTGTCTAAGGATATGTTTAATGGAGCAACTTCGACTACAACCACTACCTTAGTATGGGCGATGGCAGAGCTCATTAGGCACCCAGAGGTAATGAAAAAGGTGCAATCAGAAGTACGAAATATTCTAAAAGACAAAGAAACGATCGAAGACGAAGACTTGAGATCCCTACACTATATGAAGCTAGTCATTAAAGAAACTCTACGGTTGCATCCACCGGTTCCATTACTTCTACCAAGAGTATGCAGTGAATCCTGCAACGTGATGGGATATTATATCCCCGCGGGTAGTAGAGTCTTGGTGAATGCATGGGCGATAGGGAGAGATCCTAGGTATTGGGAAGATGAAGAAAGCTTTCGGCCGGAGAGATTCGATGGCCGTTCTGTTGATTTCGCCGGCGGTAGCTTCGAATACATACCGTTTGGTGGCGGAAGAAGAGTATGTCCTGGGGTGACTTTCGGGATGGTCAGTGTGGAGCTTGTCCTTGCGAACCTCCTCTTTTACTTTGATTGGGAGCTTCCTGATGCGATGAGGCCTGAAGACCTAGATATGAGTGAATTTTTTGGGATAACAGTTGGAAGGAAGTCCGAACTTTGGTTGATTGCCAAGCCTCAAAGAATGTAGTTGCATGTTACGTATTGTTGTATGTATTTAATGATGAAACCTTATACATCATGTGTATTTGACATGTAATAATCGCACCAGTGAAACTGTCTTGTTGGATGCTAGCTAGAATAAAGTGTATGTTGGGGTATTATCATCAAAATATGTGCATTGCACATCAATGTTAATCAAAACGTTTTTAATTACAATTTTCATTAATTTAATTAGTAGGCTGTTAAAGCTCTTGGTCCGTTTCTCACGTTCTATTCTACTCATCTTAACTTTTAAACGCAATTTTGACCTGCCGAGAATTATTTAGCAAATGACTTTAGCAAATGACTATAAATTATTTGCCAAATGGTCGAAACCATTGAAAATGATCAAAAATTCTAGGATGTAGCGAATGAAGATTTGAATTTCGCTTTCTCAAAATTATTTGCCAATTGGTTGAAACCACTAAAAAAGCCAGAAATTATGGGTTATAGCTTAAGAAATCATAAATTTTGGGCTTTGAGAAATTACACGTCAATAGATGAAAATGACTAAAAATAGCAAAAAGTCATGGGTTATAGCTCATGAAATTGTTAATTTTGGTCCCCACAAAATTATATGTGAATGGATTGAGACCATTAAAAACGGTCAAAAATCATGGGTCATACCTCATAAAATCATGAATTTTTGCCCACTTAAAATTATTTGCTAACATATTGAGATCACTAAACATGTCCAAAAATTATGAGTTATAGCTTATTAAATCATGAATTTTGCCCTCCTTAAAATTATTTGCCAATGTGTAAAAGTAATAAAAAACAACATCATATCCTTGGTAATAGCTCATTAAATCGTGTGTTTTTAGCTAATGAAATCATGAATTATGTCCTCCGAGAAATTATATGCCAACATGTTGTAACCATTAAACATGATGAAGAATTGTGGGTAATAGCTCAATAGATCATGAATTTTGGCTTCCAAAAAATTATTTGATGATAGATCGAATAGATTAAATATAACCAAAAATTATGGGTTATAGTTCATTAAATCATGAATATTGGCCTCTAGAATATGATTTGCAATGTATCAAAACTACTAAAAACGGGCAAAAATTATAGGTTATAGCCGATTAAATCATGAATATTGGCCTCCACAGAAATATGTGTCAATGGGTCAAAACCACCAAAAATGTGAAAAAAATCATGGGTAATAGCTCATGAAATCATGAATCATTGCCTCTAGAAAATTATATGACAATGAGCCGAAATCACTACAAACGGCTAAAAATCATGGGTCATAGGCCATGAAATCATGAATTTGGGCCTCCGCGAATTTATAACAACAAAAAATGGCCAAATTTGTGGGTTATAGCTTATAAAATCATGAATTTTTAGCATTTGTGAAATTTTTCGCCAATAGATTGAAACCACTAGAAAACAACCAAAAATCGTTGGTTATAGCTCATGAAGACATAAATTTTGACATCTGTGAAATTAGTTGCCAAGGGATAAAACCACTAAAAAGGGCAAAAGACGTTGTTTATAGCTCATTAAATCATAAATTTTTACCTCCACGATTATTTTTCAACAGATCCAAACAACTAAAAATGACCAAAATCATGGGTAATAGCTCATTAAATTGTGAATTTTGGCCACTACGAAATTTTTTTACCAACAAAAAAATAACCAAAAATCATTGGTTATAGCTCATGAATATGAATTTTGGTCTTTGTGAAATTATTTGCCAAGGGATCAAAACCACTAAAAACAACAAAAAATCATGGTTTATATCTCATTTAATCATGAATTTTTGTCATCACGATTATTTTTCAATGGGTCAAAACCATTAAAAATGACTAAAAATCTCGGGTAATAACTAATTAAATCCTGAATTTTGGCATTTGGAGAAATATTTGGCAAATCACTGTAAACGGTAAAAAATCATAGCTTATAGCACATTAAATCATGAATTTTGGCCTCCATAGAATTATTTACCATTGGTCAAAACCACTAAAAATGGTCAAAACTTGTGGGTTATAAGTCATTGAAACATGAATTTTGGACTCCAGAAAATTATTTGCTAGCAAACCACAGAAAATGATCAAAAATCGTGAGTTGTAGCTAATGAAATTGTGAATTTTGTCTTTCACGAAATTATTTACCAATGGGTTGAAACCACTAAATATTGCCAGAAATCACGGGTTACAACTAAAAAAATCATAAATTCTAGGCTTCAGGAAATTATACGCGAAAAGGTCAAAATGAGTAAAAATGGCCAAAAAACATGAGTTGTAGCTCATAAAATTGTTAATGTTGGCCCCCGTGACATTATTTGCCAACGGATTGGGACCACTAAAAACTTCCAAAAATCATGGGTTATAGCTCATTAAATTATGAAATTTGACCTTCATGAAATTGTTTTTCAAAGAAAAAATAACCAAAATGGTAAAAAAAAATTAGGGTTATAGCTGATGAAATCATGAATTGTGGCTTATGGGAAATTATTTTCCAATGACTTGTGGCAACTAAAAATGAACGGAAGTCATGGATAATAGCTCATTAAATCACGAATTATAGCCTTCGAAAAATAATACGAATCGAAAGTACTTGAAATGATAAATAAGTGTGGGTTATAGCTCATTAAGTCATAAAATTTAGTCTCCACAATTTTTCTTGCAAATAGGTCATAACCACTAAAAAGGGCAAACATTTTATGGATTAATGCTCATCAAATTTGGCCTACGGGAAATTATATGCCAACGAGTTGAAACCACTAAAAACAGCCAAAAATCGTAGGTTATAGCTCATAAAATCATGATTTTTTCCCGCATGAAATTATCTGCTAACAAATTGAGACGACTAAAAATGGCCAAGAATCACAGGTTATAGCTCATTAAATCATGAATTTTGGTCTGCTTAAAATTATTTGTCATTGAATATAAATAACCAAAAAAAAGGTAAAAAAATCATGGGTAATAGCTCATTAAATGATGGGGTTTTAGCTGATGAAATCATGAATTATATGCCCTAAGAAGTTATTTGCCAATGTGTCGTAACTGTTGAAAATGGCCAAAAATCATGGATTATAAGCAATAAAATCGTGAAATTTAGCCCACTTGAAATTATTTGCCAACATATTGAGACCACTAAAAATAACCAAAAATTATGGGTTATAGCTCATTACATTATGAATTTTGGCCTCCTTAAAATTATTTACCAACGTGTAAAAATAATAAAAATAGCAAAAATCGTGGATAATAGCTCATTAAATCGTGGGTTCTAGCTGATAAATTATGAATTATGTCCTTTGAGAAGTATCTGCTAATGTGTCGTAACCATTAAACATGGCCAAAAATCATGGATAATAGCTTATTAGATCCTGAATTTTAGCCTCCAAAATATTTTTTTGCAACAGATCGAAAAGCTAGACTAAAAATTGCCAAAATTCGTGAGCTGTAGTTCATTAAATCATGAATATTAGCCTTTGAAATTTTTTTGCAACGGATTAAAGCCACTAAAAATAGCCAAAAAACATGGGTTATAGCCTATGAAATCATGAATATTAACCTCTACAGAAATAGTTACAACGTGTCAAAACAACCAAATATAAAAAAATTATGGGTAATAACTCATAAAATCATGAATCTTGGCCTCTAGGAAACTATATCCTAATGAGTCAAAACCACTAAAAAAGGCAAAAAAAACTGAGGGTTATAGCTCATAAATTTGTGAAATTAGCCTCCAGGAAATTATATGCCAAAGAGTCGAAAATACTAAAAATCATGGGTTATATCCCATGAAATTGTGAATTTTGGCCATAATGATTTATTTTCTAAAGGGTCAAAACAATACAAAATGGCCAAAACTTGTGTGTTATAGCTCATGAAATCGTGAATTTTTTACTCCACCATTATTTGTTTATGGTTGGAAACAACAAAAATTAGCAAAAAAAAAATATGGGTAATAGCTCATTAAATGTGAATTTGGCTTCCATGAAATTTTTTTCCAACGGATCTAAACCTCTAAAAACAATAAAAAAAATCATTGGTTATAGCCTATAAAATCGTGAATTTTGGCCTCTGAAAAATTATTTACCAATGAATCAAAACTACAAAAAAAAATAAAAAATCGTGCTTTATAGCTCATTAAATCATGAATTTTTGTATCCATAATTATTTTTCAACGGGTGAAAACCATAAAAAATGGAGAAAATCATGGATAATCCCTATGAAATTGTGAATTTTGGTCTCCGAGAAATTTTATGCCAATAAGTCAAGACCGCTAAAAATAGCTAAAAATCGAAGGTTATAGCTCATAAAATCATGAATTTTAACCTCTAGGAGATTATATGCAAACAAGTTGAAGCTACTATAAATGGCTAAAAATTATAGGTTATA
Source organism: Asparagus kiusianus (assembly GCA_022839385.1). Taxonomy (NCBI): domain Eukaryota; kingdom Viridiplantae; phylum Streptophyta; class Magnoliopsida; order Asparagales; family Asparagaceae; genus Asparagus; species Asparagus kiusianus. Next base: position 314,183 of record BQKN01067443.1, read on the forward strand.
GCTCATGCAATCGAGGAATTTTGGCCTCTACGAACTTATTTTCCAACAGTATGAAACCATAAAAAATGGCTAAAAATCGTGGGTTGTAGCTCATGAAATCATGAATTTTAGCTTCAATGAAAATTTTTGCCAAAGGATCAAAACAAAAAAAAAGAATGGCCAAAAATCAATGGTTATAGCTCTTGAAATTGTGAATTTTGGTCTCCGTGAAATTATTTATCAGGGGATAAAAACCACTAAAAATGGAAAAAAAATTATTGTTTATTGCTCATTAAACCATGAATTTTGATCTTCACAATTATTTGTCAATGGGTTGAACCGCTAAAAATCGCTAAAAATTGAGAGTTGTTACTCATTTAATTGTGAATTTTGTCCTTTGGATAATTATTTGGCAAATCACTATAAATGGTAAAATATTATGGGTTATAGGTCATTAAGTCATGAATTTTAAACTTTGTAAAATTATTAGCTAATTAATGAATTTAGATCCAATCACTAAATAAAGAAAAGATATGATCTTGATAACTAGAACTCAAATTATTAGCTAATTAATGAATTGATTAGGATTAGAACCTTAATTAATCAAGTTAAATTTGATTAGTGATGTTTAGGGAAATTGGATCCTAAATCATGTTTTTTATTTTATGTATACTTATTTGGCCAAGCCCCACTTTGGTACATGCAAGATTTAGAATATGATTCATACCCCATGTTGACATTTATGAATTTTTAGAAAATTGATTAACTTTAGAAAATTGTAGTTTTTGTTTCAACGTTCGGGTCGATCGACTGACCCTATTGATCAGTCGACCGATAGACTCTTAGGATTTTGTTTCAATACTCTCGGGTCGGTCGACTGAATGATTATCATTTGACCGGTCGAGACTCGTGAATTTTGAATGCTCGCTATTCGGTCGACTGATGAGATATCAGTCAACTGATCAAGTGTCAGTCAACTGATTTGATGGTGTTTCCTTCTTTTGTGCGTATGGATCTTCCACACACGTTTGATTGCAGACACGATGCACGGTCCCTTACATCGATACACGTGCACATCCATGAGGTGCGCGTGTAGGGATTGAGTACACACGGACCATTGGGGGTGTGTAGCCTCATGTTTTGTGTTTGTCATGATAAGGAGTGGCAATTGTTTTGAATTACGAAGGTTTTGGATACTTGAGTGTGTTAGTCTGTGCTCCGCATGAGATCATGGTCGACTACACTCCGAGTGCATTAGTCCATGCACCGCATGAAACTATGTAAGGACCGTAAATTTTGATATTAGTTAAAATAGTTTTCTGATATTTTAAAATATTTAATTATTATTTTTAAAAGAGTATTTGTAATTTTCTCAATTTCCTATAGTTTTCTATGATTTAAAAATCTGATTATGTATTTATATAAATGATTTTAATATTTATAAATTTATTTTATGCGGTAAAAATTTCTCGAATTAATTTGTTGTGTTATCGGTACTATTACATATTATTTTAAATAATATATTGTATTATTAATATTATTACAAATTATTTCATATAATACATGGTATTATTAATTACGTGTTTTTGGTATACTTTATTGTATTATTTCTATTGTTACATATTATCTGTCGTATTAGTATAACTAGTACGTTTTACTGTGTATATAATTATCCCATAATTATTTGATTTTAAATATAAGTAAATATATTTTATTTATTGAATATTCTCGTTTAATTGTACAATATGGGTATATTTCAACTATTTCGTATCAACTGTTGTATTAGTACAACATGTACGTTTTTATTTGTAGATAATTATCTAGTATTTATTTTGATTTTTAAATACCGTTAGTTATTTCTTTTTAATTAATTTTGTTTTAATTTAATTAACCAAAAACCCTAATTTCCTTTCCTTAAATATGTATATATATGTGTGTTAATCTTTCTCTCTCCTCCCTCTCTGTTTCACGCCGCCTCCTTCATTCTTTTCTCTCCTCTCTCTTGTTCACGAGAAAATCGCCGACCTCGTCCCCACTTCCCGTCGATCGCCGACGAACTCTCGCCACCAAGCCGCCGCCTCCGACGCCTCTCTCCCCTCCCCTCTGAAACCCTCTGCCACCTTTCCCCTCTTCTTCAACCGCGAGCACAACATCGCCTCAGCCAACACTGCAACCTCACCACCACCGCCGAGAGCTCCACCTCCTGCTCCTCCTCCGCAACCTCCTGCCCCTCACACCCTTTCCTCCTCCTCAGCCGCACCACCCCCAATCCAGCGCCATCCCTGCCCTCTTCCGTTCACCCACAAGCAGCCCCAGCCGCCTGAGATTCCTCAGATCCGCCTGAGCCCCGTACCAGGCCGCCGTCAGCGCCTCTGCTGCCTCCCCCTCTCCGTCGACCTAGCCGCACAACCACCTCCGGCCACCCTCACCCCGAACAGCCCCGGTCTGCATCGCCGCCTCCCGCTCGAACCCCGAGCTTCCGACGATGCCACCGTGTCGTGCTCAGTCCCTGTCCGCCCCTTCGTCGCCGACGAGCGTCGCCGAGATCCCCACATCGTAGTCGTGCTCCAACCCGCATCGTCGACATCGACTCGTTCGACGAAAACCCCGAGGCAAGATCCCTCTTGCCACTATCTTGTTTTAATTTGTTTTTACGGTATGAATTATTTTGTATATGTACAGTTTAGTTCGTGCAAATTTAATATCATATGGGCAGCTAACCGTTATATTTTCGGTGAATATTCTATAGTACAAAAATTAATCGTGGTGATTGGATTGGTCAAAATTAATTTACGAATAATTTCGGACTGTCTGAAAGAAAGAACGTATTTTTTAATATTTATTATGATGATGGAAATATTTTTCTAAGGGAATATATTTAGTGAAAATAATTTATTTTGAGTAAAAAGTATTTTTGAATAATTGTTATGATTAAAAGAATAATTTTGGAAAAGAATATTTATTATTTACGATAGTATGGCTGATCGCTGTAGAGCGCGGCATTTCATGTGCAAAACGATATCGGTTTCTAGTTTCCTTCCTACCGTATTATTATTCTAGAAAATACGTAAGTACGGATATTTTGTATGAGGAGTTTGGATATTCAAGTAGTGATGAAGTCCTTTTGTATGTATTCATATTGTAGTAATTATTTATGCATTTCATGTTTATTATAGTTCTCATTTCTGTTTCATATACCTGCTTAATCATATTTAACATGCCATACTGTATTCATGATCCGTTGATGTGTTGAGGACCTTAGTAGTTCATGACTTAGTGGCATTGTACTTCATAAACAAACCTAGTGACATGTGTGGGTGTGTTTAGGTGGTGAACCAGAGATATTGTGGGCCTTGATTGTTGACTTAGAAAATAAGAAGAATTGGGATGGGAAAGTCTATGTTTATGTAATCGGATAAGACTGTTGATATATCTTCTGGGTTCGTACCAGTGGATCGGTGTCGCCACTGGGATTGGTTAGTTTGTTAAGTCACAGTGGATCGGTGTCGCCACTGGGGGCTCATTGGTTGGATCAAAGTAGATCGGTGTCGCTGCTTTGGTTCATGAATTTATGGGTTAGATCAAAGTAGATCGGTGTCGCTACTTTGGTTCTTGAATGTATTTGATGCACGTGGGGGATATGCGAACAGTTAGTTATCCGATAATATGAGCGTTGACTTTGTGTGAGATATGAACCAGTGACCTGTTATAGAATGACTAGTTACGAGACTTGTTGCTAGTGGATCGGTGTCGCCACTAGGGTTGGTTGTTGAATCAAAGTGAATCGGTGTCGTCACTTTGGTTAGGATTTATGGATTCTTGTGAGACGTAGATCAGTTGTATTCCTTTCCATACATAGATCGGGGTTAATATTTAATTATTTACAATTCGAGACATATGGTATATACATGAGGGTTTCCTTGTTTGGATTATTTCGCTCGACGTACTACGTCTCGAGTTGTAGATTTTTAAGTATTAATTCCATCTATTGTATGACCTTGTTAAGTGGATGATTATAGAATGGCTAACTGCATGATCTTGCTACTTGGTTGATTTTTGGATTCTTCTGATTATTAGTATTCCAGTTGCACGCCTCTATTGTTATTACTATCATCACATGTTTTATTTTTATTTCTGTTATCACATTGACCACGCATATATTATCATTATCGTTATTGTATTTGTTCCTGGCTTGGGGAATCTTGCCGTGTGTTTCACACGCTGACGTACTCCTATTTCCTGGGTGTACGTCAGATTTAGGAGATGAACAGCCTCAGTACGGGATAGTACAGGAGCCAGAGGATTCGCAATAGGAGTGCCTTGCAAACGGGATAGAAGACGAGCTGAAGCGTAGTAGTTTTCTTCTGTAGTAGCTGATGAACACTAGAACTCTTTTACAGTATTTCTTTAGTTGATGATAGATTTAGTTATTTTATTATGGACTATGTATTTCTTATTTGCTAGTTGAACTGTTGTTGTAATAAGGGTATGTTTGACCCATATTTTATGTCTGGGATGATTTACCATTGATGATATGTCTATTTTTATTCTGGGTTGTCTTTATATTCTTACTATGTGTGATCAGGGACCTGTGACTTCGTATTGTACTTATTTCCAGACGCTTAGCGTATTGGATTGAGAAGAAGAGGTCTAGCACTTATCTCTCCTCAGTCTAATACGTCGCGGGCTTGTTCACGTTCCGATTCCCTAGTATTTTGGGAAGCGGGGCGTGACAAACTACAAGCGACTACACTTCACAATACATCTTTGTTTAAGTGTTTGATTGCGCTAGTCCATGTACCGCATGATATTACGGGCAACTACACTTCTAGTGCGTTAGTCCGTGTACCGCATGACACTGCTGGCAACTACACTTCGTGCTGCATTTTTGTTAAGGTTGTTGAATGTGTCGGTCCGTACACTGCATAATATTGCAGGTGACTATATACTCCACGACATACATTTATACTCTACGACATACATTAGTTTCGATGACTGAGAGCGTTAGTCCGGGAGCCACGACATCTTCACCTAGGACTCAAGCGAGTACAATTGATGGACATAGTCCAACATTGTGGCATTTATGTGTGATGGTAAATATTTTTTTGACAATGATTACATAGGATTGTGTATTTTCCCCGTGCCACCCACCTGAGGGTAGGGTGAGATACTGTGATTTGACATGCATGACATGTCCTGGATAAGGTGTTTGTGATGCACTTCTTTATTGCTTGTTCATAGGATTTGGAGTCGATGTTTGGCGATTCACAATTTGAGATATATGGTATATATATGAGGGTTTCCTTGTTTGGTTTATTCGCTCGACGCACTCATCTCATGTTGTGAATTTCTAAATCTTAACTCCTCTTAGTACAGAGTATATATATATATATATATATATATATATATATATATACATGCATGCTATGTGTAGTATTTTATTGTAGGGTGTAAAAATTGACTCCCGAAAAGCGATCGTTTGTATTGATAAAAATGGCTTATTATAAACTAAGGATCAACAATTACAACAGAAGCGAAGAAAATGTTCTTCTTATTTAACGTGGGTTCTTCAGTAGCGATAGGATGCCTCCCTCGAATGCTTGCGTTGAGTTTGCTTCCCTTGGACAATCCGAAAACTGTGGTTGAGCTTTAGTACGTAGTAGAAGCTCTTGTGTGATTGAGTTCGACTACCCGAGCTTGATAAGTGCCAAGGTCGAGTGCTTAGAGAAGGCTAATACGCAAGAGTTTACAAAGAGCCAAGAGTCTTAAATCTGGGAGTTTAGATTGAGTCTACTTCAACAATCCAAGCTTCTGCTTAAGAATATCCAGCCAAGCTCTCAAGATGCTAAACCAAACAAGCCCACCAAGACAAAAATCTAGCCTCTTTCATATAGCCAAAGGTGGCTTATAAATAGGTAAGAAGAGGCATGGTCAATCTCGGGACTTGTGGGATGTGACCGCTCACAAGTGAGGAGCACCATACCCTCCCCTATAGTTATGGTATGTGACCACTTATAGGTGATGGGAGCTATGCTCTTATCCCTTAAAATACACACCCCCACCAGCAAGAAGCTGTTTGTGTCGCTCAGGCGAGGCTGGCGGGCTTGTAGGCGAGCTCGTGTGATGTCTGAATGCTCAGGCGAGCTTAGTGAACAAGCGGGGTCAGCTGGTGGACCCCTCAAGCATTAGACGAGCTTGAGTCTGTAGGCGAGCTTGGTTCATGTGGGCAAACTCCCTACATGCTGTAGGTTCGAAAAATTAAAGTTGATTGATTCTTGTTTTAAGAATGGGTTCAATCACTTGGTACGAATCCCTTACAATCACTCACTCTCTCGATTACAGAGGAAGAGAAGATGGATTTGACTTCTCTTTTGTTTGAGGTGGGTTCTAAGTGGCTAGAGGATGTTTCACTCGATGCTTGAGTCGAGATTGCTTCCCGTTAATGATCAGAAATAGATTGCAAGAGCTTCTGATAATGGCTTAGGCTACAGGGACCGAAGTTCGGATCTTAAGCTGGTGCACGAGAGCTTTGCTTGGAATCTTCAAAATGCGAATTGCCAAAAGGTCCCTTCTTCATAGCTGCTTGCGGCTATTTATAGAACTTTAGCATGTAACTAACGTGCTACAATCATGGGGTCGTAGGCGTAACTGACTCCTAAGATTTAGCCTATGTAGCTGATTGGGTCTTCGGAGCTGTTACAATCTGATTTAATGTGGGTGATGAGCTTCGCTGCATTAGCGAACCTCCTCCTTGATGTCGAGCCTCGTTGTGTGGCGAGTCTCGTCTTGATGTTGAGCCTCGTTGCGTGATGAGTCTCGTCTTGATGTCGAGCCTCGTCTTGATGGTGAGCCTCGTTACGTGGCGAGCCTCGTCTTTAAAAATGAGCCTCGATGCTTTCGAGCAAACTTCTGAATGATGTTCATCTTTCTTTTGGCATTTTTGGATGTCTACACAGGCGAGCTTGACTCGTGCGGGCGAATGAAGCATTCACACGAGCTTGACTCATGCTGACGAGTTAAGCAATCAGGCGAGCTTGACTCGTGCTGGCGAGACAAACAGGCGAGCTCGACTCGTGTGGGAGAGTCGAACAATCAGGCGAGCTTGACTCGTGCTGGCGAGTCAAACAAACAGGCAAACTTGACTCGTGCGGGCGAGTCGAACAATCAGGCAAGCTTGAGTCGTGTGGACGAGTCAAGTCATGTTGGCAAACTTTGGCTCATGCAGGCGAGCAAAGCGTGTTAGCGAGTCAAGCTTGCAGGCGAGCTCTACTTGGCCTCTTCAATGCTGGAGAGCTAGCCTCCTTTTGCAAGCTTGAGCACGTAGGTGAGCTCAAAACATGGGCAGGCGGGGTCAATCAGGCGAGGTTTGACCTCCTTGATTAAAGACAATCTTTATTGCCTACATTTATATACGTTACCCCTTCTCCTAGGGCGGTGAAGATGTTCTTGCTAGCGCTCTGACGCTCATTGTTTTCCACCTTTTTCAGGTAGTGGGTCGGGGATTCAGAGAGTTGCAGGTTGATGGAGATTTAGCATAATTTACCATCATTCATAGTTATCTAGTTGGTGCTCCACAGTGGACTATTCTGTAGGATCTGACCAAGTACACACTACACACTAGAGGGGGTGAATAGTGTTTATTTAAAAATTTTACAAAGTAGATTATAAATTACAAGAAAGATAATAACAATCACAGAAAATAGCAATCACAAACATAAGCTTTTATACTGGTTCCACCACTCTGGGTGCACATCCAATCCCCAAGCAAATCTCACTTAAGATTTCCACTATGATTTTAAAAAACTATTACAAAATCAAAAGCAAGCATGACCAATTTGCAAGACCATGTAAATTGCAACAATCTCAAACCAAGAGATCTTCTCTCACACTCGAGAGAAATCTTCCTTTGATGCAAGAACACAATTCATATAAGCCTTGAATGTGTATTGAAGTGCAACAGTAGCTTAGGAACTCTTTTAATCTCTGAATATTGCATATAAAACTTGTATGTATGATGAAGATCAATGGCTATTTCAGAAACTCTCTTTTATCATTCTAAACTTTAATACATATTTATAGCCTCTGAAAAAGACAAAATTTTAAACCCAAATAACATCCACAAACGGCTATAAAATAGTTTTAAACTTTAAAATCTAAAAAAACTATATTTGCAGTCGATTAATTGTCTTAGTAGTCGACTACACTGAGTCAGACTTCTTCTTCTTTACTTCTTGTTGCCTTGAACTCATCATGCACTTTGTTCACATATCTTGATCATATTTGATGTTGATATCTGCATTGATATGTTAGTGCATAATAATACACATAATATATAAGTTGTTATCATCAAAACTATATATGTGGTCAATATATCCAACATATTCATGTACTTAGTCTTTTAGAGATGTATTTTATTTTTGGAGGCTGAGTGCCTTAGTACTGATTAGTTGATTCTTATATTTTAAAGACTCGTTATTCTTATTTTAGTTTATCAGATATACTTTCTTTTCTTCTATTGGGATATAATTATAGATATTGTTGGATACCTCTCCTCTACATTGTGTTCCTTGTATCTCATCTTTGTTATATATGCTTGTACCCTCACTACTTTACATTTCACATCTGCTAGATTGATATTAATGGTGATAGTGAAACATGTTTATGCACAGTGTTGGGTGCATGTCAGGTTTGACATCTTTAGGTTTATCTTAGACTGTAGCCATGTGTGAAATCAGGGGCGTCACAATATCATAAACTTTTGGTGTCGAGAAATTAGAATAATTTTATTTTAATTTTGATAAACAATATAGTTTGGTTAAATTTAGGATTTTAACTAGAAATTTGATAGATTAAATTTGATATAGAGGGCTTTTCAATTATGGTTTAACTAGAAACATGATATATAAAATTTAATTTATGAAGTGTAATAGATAATTTACATATGGTGAATGTTTATATTTCAGTTCCGATGGCAAACGGAATACCCATTATTTATTTTTTCAATGGAAAACTGAGTATTGGAATGAATAATATGCCTATATACGAGGTAGGGTCTAGAAAATATTTTACGTTATCTAAAACATGTAACTTTGATGGAATGATGAAGGAAATACACAGACTTACTAGAATTAACCATGGAGAGCATGCAACTATGGTGTTCTATAATTGTCAATAAATGAAAAAAGAATAATTGCTATAGAGATCACCAATGATCAAAGAATGATTAACATGATACAACTTTCTGAAAAACAAATCTTAATTGAGTTGTTCATTGAAAATTTTCTAATTTTTGGTGTTACCCAAGTTTCGAATGCTCTGGTAGAGTTTTCTCGCATGCTTAACTTAGAAAATAGCTCGAGCAAATTTAATTTATCTCTAAGTATCGTGCAATTAGAAAATAACTTGAGTGAAATAACGTGGACTCAACTACAACATTTAAGTAGGCCTTCCCTTTATGCAACGGCAAGTGATATGTTCCATAATGCTTCGGCTCATGTTATGGATAATTTACCCATTGGTTCCATTGTAGAAGAGGATGGGGACGTAGATGATAATTCTGAAGATGTTGAAGAAGAGGAATGACTTGATAGCATGCAGTGTGCAATTAGAGGCATCAATGAGAACACCCGTTGGATATATAAATTTTGTGCAAACAATGATTATGTGAAGTCTAAAGAAGCATTGTTAGAAGAGTTTCAAAATAAGAAGTGGATAAATGCCTTATAAACTGAGTTTGTTGATCTTGGTTCTAATTTCCAATGACCTGAGGACTTCACTTTTAAAAAAGAAGATCTTTTCAAGAATAAGGAAGCGTTGATGTTTGGTAGAAAATTTGGTGTAAAAGAAACAAAAGAAAATTGATTTGTATTCCTTTAATCTCAGTTACAATTGGATTTCCTGATTACAAAAGAGAGAAGAATTGATCTGAATTTTCCCCTTTGTTTAGGTCTGGGTTCTTTACGGTGGCGATGGAGTACCTCTCTCGAATGCTCACGTCGAGTTTGCTCTCCGTTGACGATCCGAACGTCTTGTTTTACTGGAACGTGGTCTTCTCCTCACGATTTGACGCTGTGGAGAACTTACGTGGCAAGTTTGAAACTCTTGATGAGTTGATAACTCAGAACGAGTTTGAAACTCTATGAAAGAGTTGATTTAACCGAAATCGGTTTGTCAGCCAAGGACGAGCTCCTCGTTGCTAAAGTTGAAGATGACCTCCGTTGGAGAATGATGCCGATCCCTTCAGGCCCTTTCTGCTCCAGGAAATTCCCCCTTTGCTACCAAGTCCCAAATTCAAAAATCCAGCCCCAACTCAATTGAGTTTCCCACTATTTATAGGGGATTTAGGGGTGTAACCGCCCCTTAAATCTCTCCTTAATGAGGGTTTAATAGAGTGTAACTGCCCCCTATAAATCTCTCCATGATAGGGTAGTGATCCCCTCAAATCGTGGAGAGAAAACGGTTCTGGAACCGTTTAAATCGTGCTTGAACGAGTCAAACACTGAAAATAGCATTCTGGGTCCGAACTCTGCGTTTTAGACCTGAAACGCAGAGTTGAGCCTGTTTTAGGCTGAAAACGCACATGTCGCGCTGCGCAGAGATGAACTCTGCGTTTTGGACCAGGGATGCAGAGTTGGGTTCTGCATGAACTGTGCGTTTTTTGACCTGGGACGCAGAGTTGGGCTCCGCATGAACTGTGCATTTTTGGACCTGGGACGCAGAGTTGGGCTATGCATGAACTGTGCGTTTTTGGATCTGGGACGCAGAGTTGGGCTATGCATGAACTGTGCGTTTTTATCGTTGGACGCAGAGTTGAACTCTGCGTTTTAAGTCCACAAACTCTTGTGTTTTTAATTTTGTAATACAGAGGCGAGCCTTAGGCAGACTTGGCGAGCTTCAGGCTAAGTCTAATGTTCAAGCGAAGTCCAGTCTTGTAGATGGACTTTATAACATAACTTTCTGTGAAGAACAAGTCATAACTTTCAAACCGTAAGTTAGAATTGGACGAATTATATATGAAAATTGGCTATCTCGACGAAACGGTGCCGACCAAACCGACCTAATAGGGTTCGGTTTGCTCTGTCAGTTTTACCAAATTCCTTACAATTTGAGAGATATCTGCGTTTTGGTATGAAGAGACCGTCGATTTGTAGTATCTTTTGCTAGAGCGTTGCAAAGATCGTTATCTTGTAACCTTCGTCTTGGCTCCTTGAAAATGTAAGAGTCGTCAGATTATAACTCCCAATGTTGATTGTGAAGGCTGTTGATTAGAGCTTTCATCAATTGTTGCGAAGGTCGTCAGATTATAACCTTCATCGATCCACGTGAAAGTCTTCAAATTATAGTCTTCTGGAAGCCGTCAAATTATAACTTCCATCATTGGTGTTTAATAGGAATCAGCTATCTGTAGTGATTTTTAGACAGTCTACAGTTGATTTTCTCTATACGTGAATGGTCCATCAAAAATTGGGTCAAATTCAAGCCGGTGAAAACTAATAATGAACCATGTCTATTACCACTTCAGTGTAAAAGACAAACGGGATGACCTTGTTCTGTGCGAATTAGAGGTGTCATGGAGCAGGGTGAGAAGGAGTGGGGTCGCAAATTAAATATAGTCAATGCAATCAATTTGGTCATAATAAGTCTCCTTGTCCATCAAGAACAAGTAGATAGCAATTATTTGGCAATAGGTTTTCTATGTTTATTTCATGCTTTTTATTATAATCTTATAGATTCAGCAAGAACTAATATGTGATGAATTTTATGTGCACTATGCTTCTCGAACTGATTAGTGATGATGTCCTCTATGATCAGTCACGACATCATTAGGAGACTATATCATTTTCATAGGTAACAAAACTTGAGGCATATATGAAAGGCAACTTCTTCATTATGTTTTTATTTTATACTCTTTTTTTGTGCAGAGAGGACTGGAGCTAGTTATGATTGATAATAGCCTCGGACATGCGCGTTGGCCACTTGAGGATGAGTGTATGATTACTACGATAGCCCAAGCCAGTTTTCTCACATGCTCAGGGCTATGATTGATGAAATTAGATTGGCCACTACTTAGTGCATTGATAGATAGATGGGGGCCAGAAACTATATCTACGTATTGGAGAGTTAAGTATTACTCTCCATGATGTATCAATAATCCTTGGTCTCCGCATTAGGGGTGCATTCGGTTCAAATATGACTCAGATATGATACTTACCATATCCATATCTACTTGCACATCCCAGATATGAATATGGATATACCTCGGTAAGGAATATTCATATCCATATCCACTAAAATCAGATACAGATACGAATATACATCCAGATATATAAGCAGATATGTGTGCGGATTCAAATTGGATATGAGAAACTAGATAATATTAAAATATATAGTTCATGTAGGACAAAAGAGTTCATTAATATGTTCATTATATCTAAAAACTAAGATTAAACATCTTGATCATCAAAATTAACTACAAAATCATAATTTAAGGATTAAAACTATCGTAATAGTATGAGTAATATCTATTTAGATATTTCAGATATTGATCCGAATATTTCACTATAAAACCATATCTGTAACCATATCCGATTGGTTATAGATTTGAGTAATCATATATGTATCCTAATGAATACAGTTACGAATATTTCCTCAAGTACGGATAAAGTTTAGCACCCCTACTCCCGTTGATGGTCCATGTGTTATTGGGACAGATAGACATGCATGACACCGAGTTTGTGAGGAGTTATTGGGAGTAGCTCCACCCTCGTTACCCGGGGGAATGTTAGATTGAAGTGGCTGAAAGATACTTTCTCTCATCTGTTATCGGAAGATGCATCCCAAGTCATGATCCAGCAACATACACATGCATATATTTTGCACATGATCGGGATGCTTCTATTTCCCTATTCTAGTAAAGATAAAGTGCATTTGAGGTAATATAATTTGTAATATGAATATGTATAAAATTGAATAGTTGCTTGAATAGAACTAAATGCACTTTTTTAATTTGATAGGTGGTTATCACTTCTTGAGAACTTGGACACTTGCAGGACATTATCATGGGGTAGTGTTTCTTTAGAATAATTGTGTATAGAAATATCTAAGATAGCTTTTAGATAAAATAAAGAGCTCAAATGGTGTCTGACTTTATTACAACTTTGGGTGTGGGAGAGACTTGGTTTGAAACCAAGATTGTGCAGGACACGAGCTTTAGATAGACAGATTCCATTGGGCTGCGGGTAAACACTTTTGAATCTAACTAATACATATTTGATTTAGAATTATGGTTACAATATTAGATGCTAAATTTTGATCATTCACACAGATAGAATGTCCAAAAATGCTATGATGAGACCCCCTACAAGACAATTAGATTTTTTTAGAAACGAACTTGATCACATGAAGATTTATCAAGTATCGCACTTTACTTTAAGAAAATTTAATCTACCACCAATTTTGAAAGAGATATTAATATGTGGAATATTTTCTAGTTTGAGTGCCAGCCATATCGTGATCACCTACCTCATGTACTACCAATTTGCACAGAGGGGCAAGCTATATGGAGAGCAAGTATTCCTCTCATATGCTTTGAGATTGTATAGATGCATATGCCAAATCGTGTGCTTAGATAGTTTGGTTTGGCACGGCACATTCCACAATAAGTTGAAAGAATAAAAAGAAAGGCCAAAAAAGATGGGCATCAGATAAAATGAGAAAATGTGCATCATTAGTACATAAACAGATGAACTGAACGGTATTTGAGTATCATGGAGAAGATTAATCCTCCTCTGCATGAATTAAACTATATCAGTTGGTATTTAGGGATTACAAGAAGATGGATAATAAATCAGACTATATATATATATATATATATATATATATATATATATATATATATATGGGGAAACTGTTCCAGCGCTTGGGCTCAGGAAATTCCTGCGCTCGTCAAACACGTGGCCGACGTTGGTTGGAAGAGAGCGGAGGCGGGGCTTTTTTGAAAAAACCCCTGTGCTCAGTCCCTCAGATCCCTAATTCACCCACGCCTCAGCCCTAATTCAACCTTCCCTCTTCCCCTTCCAGAACCCACGCCCAGCCGAAACCCACGCTCAGCCCCATTCCAACTTCCCTCTTCCCCTTCCAGAACTCACGCCCGGCAAGAACCCACGCCCAACCCCAATTCGTCGAAATCAGCTCGTGTTTTCTCTTGCCTTAAGCTCCGACGTCGACGCCCATCTAAGCTCTGACGCCGACGCCCCCCTCGAAGTTTACCCGTCGAACACCCTCCGCCAACTAGAGGCGCTCGTTCGTGAACCCCAGAGAACGCTGGTCAGGTCAGTTCTTCTTATCCCACGCTGATTTTGTTCTCTTGATATGCATATAAATAAATGTGAACATTATAGTGGTAAAACTAATGAAAATAATCTACAGATGAAAACGAGAAAGATTCTAGTTTAAAATATATTTCCCCTTAATTAAAAAAATTAGTCACAAGGATAGCGATGACTCAATGAGACCATATTGAAGTTCACTGTATGAGGTCATACAAGGAGAATGGAGAAGATGAGAAGTACTGTTTGTGCAGCTTGCATTGATTTCTACAGCACCAGTTTTGGTACTTATCCCTTTTCTGCTAGTACTGATTTCATATAGAGAATAAAAAAAAGACTATTTTTCAAAAATAATAAGTACAACCAACCCTTTTTTGAAAATATTAGCAAACCACATATCTTTTTGATCAATTTTATAAAATATTACTTTCAGGGGGTAAAAAGAAGACAAATGGTTGAAACTGGTGATAGTAGCGAAGATGTTTATGGTGATAGTAACAACAACAACGATTTCATGCCTTTTCCAACAATGATGCCTGTTTCAAGGTACTTCATTAATATCATGAATTTCGCTGACATGAAATATGTTGTTTGAAATAGTAACATTGAGTAGCATTATATATTGACCTCCAATTATCTTTATTTTCAGAATGCAAATTGGTGAAAAACCGTGTTTAGGAATGATCTTTAGTAGTCATGAAGAGGCCTACAACTATTATAACTCGTATGCTTTGATGATAGGATTTGGAATCAGAAAAAGCTCAGTGAATTACTCCCAGAAAGATAAACAAGTGTTGAATAGAAAATTTTTTTGTGACAAAGAAGGTTATAGATCTAATAAAGACAAGAGAGATATAGGGAAAAATATCAATCATCGGCGAGAGACCAGAGTTGGCTGTAAAGCAATGATGAGAATAAAATTATTGGAGGATAAAACATGGAAAGTTGTAGGTTTTATTGAAGATCATACAAACCACATGCTCAGTAGTCCAGATAAAGCAAAGATGCACAGGTCACAACAACAATTTCATAGAAGTAAAAGGTGTAAAAAAATGATTCAATGTTTGCAAGAAGAAGGTATTACTCCTTCCACTATTTCTCGTGTTATTAACGCGACAAGTGGAAGAGAAGATGAATTAGTGACACCACAACAATGCATTGACTATATGAAAACTCAAAGGCATAACAATATTGGCAATGAATGTATATCTGTTATTCAATATTTTCAAAGAAAGGCGGCTAGTGATGCAGATTTTTATTTTGCATTGGAAGTAGATTGCACCGGACAAATGAGAAGTGTTTTTTGGGCAGATGGAAAATCAAGAGCAACTTATTTGAAGTTTAATGATGTGGTTGTGTTTGATGTGACTTATAAAACCAACAAGTTTAGTCTTCCACATGCACCATTTACTGGGGTGAATCATCATAGGCAATCTACTTTATTTGGTTGCGCATTGCTTGCTGATGAACAAGAAGAAACATTTGTTTGGTTGTTTCAGGAATGGTTAAACTGCATGCACGGAATTGAACCAGGTGCTATCATCACAGATCAAGACCGAGCAATGTGCAATGCCATTCATAAAGTCTTTCCAAACACAAGGCATCGTTATTGTTATTGGCATCTGCAGCGACATATTGCCGATCATTTGCATTCTTTGAATTCTGTTTATGGTGAAGAATTTAAAAAATATTGGGACTTGTGGTGTAATAGTGGTAACATTGAGAACTGTAATTTGCATTGGCTCGAGATGAAGGAGAAGTTTAAGCTAATAGAAGAAGAAGATGGATGGCTGCAAACTATATACATGTATCGAGACCATTGGGTGCCATGCTTCTTAAAAGGCATTTTTTTGCAGGAATGAGATCAACTCAAAGGAGTGAAAGCATCAACTCCTTCTTTGATGGATATGTGAATTCACAAACACAGTTAAAAGAATTTGTAACTCAATATGAAAAGGCCGTGTCACATCGACGATTGAGTGAAGCACATGAAGATTTTAGAACACTTAATACAAAACCGCAGTTTCACCTTGGGCATCCAATTGAAAGACAAGCTGGAAGTAGTTATACCCGCACTATGTTTCATTTATTTCAGAATGAGATCAAAGGGTGTGGTGTTCTTGGCCTTCAAGAGGTGACCAAAGAAGAAAAGTCTGCTTTATGGCGAGTTGGTGACTTAGATGAAAGCTGTCACGCCCCGCTTCCTAAAATACCAGGGAATCGGAATGTGAACAAGCCCGCGACGTATTAGACTGAGGAGAGATAAGTGCTAGACCTCTTCTTCTCAATCTAATACGCTAAGCGTCTGGAAATAAAACAAGCAAAGTCACAGGTCCCCGATCACAATAGCAAGAATATAAAGACAACTCAGAATAAAATAATACATATCACAAATGAATATCATCCCAGACATAAAATGCGGGTCAAACATGCCCTTATACAAGACTATCTGAACGAAATACTAAAAATATAAAATACAATAATCCAGCGGAAAGAAATGCTATAAAAAGAAAACTAAGATCAAATAACTAAGCTTCAGCTTCTTCTGCTACACCGTCTTCAAGGCACTCATGTTGAGAATCATCTTGCTCATGCTGAACCTGTTCTTCTCCTAAGTCTGACGTACACCAGAGAAAACAGGTGTACGTCAGGTGCATGGCGCACGGCAAGACCCGACCCCACAAAGAAAATAGGAACGGTCGAATGACCAATGCAATAACAGATGCAACAGTAGTAATAATAATAGAAGAGTGACCAAAGCGATAACATAAATAGAAACATGTGATGATAGTAGTAACAATAGAAGTATGCAACTGAAATACTAACAAGCTAGATACAATCCATCACTAGAGTATAACGATCATAAGAATCCATAATCATCCGCGTAACAAAGACATACCCCTAGATAGAATTAATACTTAAAAATCTACAACTCGAGACGTAGTACGTCGAGCGAAATAATCCAAACAAGGAAACCCTCATGTATATACCATATGTCTCAAATTGTAGATAATTAAATATTAATCCTAATCTAGGTATGGAAAGAAATATAACTGGTTCACATCTCACGAGAACCCATAAACATGCAAACAACAAAGTCATGTAGCTAATCATCCTATATCAAGTCACTGGTCTACCTCTCACATATAGTCAAAACTCATATTCATGAATAACCGGTTGTTCACAAATCATCCACACATAACGATTCATTGTCCCCCCTCAGACCCACCCCAGTGCTACACAGGAATTTCATTGGTGCGAGCCTGGAAATAATCAACTATCAATATCACCTCAGACCCACCCCAACGCTACACAGGAATATCGTTGGTGCGAGCCTGGAATAATCAACAATCACATCACCTCAGACCCACCCCAACGCTACACAGGAATTTCGTTGGTGCGAGCCTGGAATAATCAACAATACCACATATCACAACTCCTCGGACCCACCCCAACGCTACACAGGAATATCGTTGGTGCGAGCCCGGGATATAACCACGATCACAAATATTCTAACTCCTCTCGTTTTTTTTCTAAATCAACAGCAAGCCTCTAGACCTTATTCATGTCACACAGGTCACTATAGTCATAAACTCCTAATAATTCTCAATCACAACATGGAACAATCAATGCAGCTAATCATGTGCAATAATATCATGGTATATCAGATAATCAAAATAAGAATTATAAATCATAAACAGCAGCTACATAATTCAGAAAATAATCTTTTTCTAAATTAATTCATTTTAAATTATTTTGCTTAACAATTAATCTAAACTAATTCATTTTCTAAAATAAATTCTTTTAAATTATTAAAATTATCTAAACATGATTCTTTTGTCGAACTAAATTCTTATAATTCATTATAATTATTCTAAAAATGCCATTTATCATACTACCATGATATAATTAATATTCTTTAGCAAACATTCCCACGCAGATAAATACGTCACAATTAAACTATGCAAATAATTCATAAAAATATAAATATTCAAACTACAAAACAGGGGAGCGGGATCTTGCCTGCGAGACCATGGGGTCTAACGACGAGGCGACGGTGCCGATGCGGACGCGGTACGACGGATCTCAAGCGACGTTTGGACTACGTCGGCATATCGTCAAACAGGTGGCGTGCGACGACACTAAGGTGGCGAACTCGCGATGGAAGAGACGAGGGCTCGGGGCTGTGGGTGGCTGCTCGGTGATGTTGGTCGGAGGACAGGGAGGAGGAGATGGAGGCTAACGTAGGGGACTGGCGGCGGCTTGGCTCGCCGGTGACGGTCGCGCGGAGGGGTGCAGGCTGCGGCTTGCCTGGTCGGGGCACGGTGGAGGAGGAGGCGCTGGTCAAGGGGCGGAGCGGAGGTCGGATTCATGGAGGCCGCGGTTCGAACTCAGGGGAGGGGACAGAGGCGGGGGTTGTCGGCGACGGAGTGATGGGGGAGCTGAGGCGTCACAGCGTCAGAGTTCGGTGCAGCGGAGCACAGGCGACGAGCTCGGCGTTTGGGCGGTGAGCTGAGCTCGGAAAGGAGGACGAGGGCTGGGGCTGGAGGCGGTGGTTGATGGCTGCACAGGGGAGGTGGTTGATGGGGGTTCGCCGGCGGCTTAGAGAGGAGAGAACGAGAGAGAAGGGGCGGCGGTGGAGAGCTGGGTGCGGTGGTGATGTCTGAAGAAGAAGATGAGCTGGTAGAGGGACATATGGAATAATTGAGGAGAGAGATAAGATTTAGAGGGGAAAAACGTGATTTGGGGAGTAATTAGAGGAGATGGGAATCAATTTAGGGGATTTGATCCCGGAAGATGTAATTGATCATGATTTGGGAATTTTTTTTATTACGAAAATTATTTGGTATGATTTTGAATTTTGAAATTTGAGAGAAAATGGAAAGAATGATTTATGGCTGGAGAAAATCATGGGGAGTGATTTGGGGTTGATTGGAAATTGATGAGGGAGATTATGGTAGGAATTCAAATGAGAGAAAATTAAGGAGGAAGAAGATTATGGGAATATATTTATTTATTTATTTATTCATAATATAAAAACATTATAATAATAATTAATCATGTAATAACATTAATAAATAATTAACAGCTAAATATTTATATATTTACATATGTACTAATATACTAAGCTCAGGTTTACATTAATAATAACAAGGTCACTAATAATATTAGCTACCAAAATAAAATCATTAAACCATAAATTAATATTTAGCAGAATTAATAAATACAAGACTATATATTTTATTATTTATTTATTTTAAAAACTCAGAAAATTTCAGAAATTTTTACCACACAAAATAAATTTATAAATATTAAAATCATTTAAATAAATATATAATCAGATTTTTAAATCATAGAAAATTGTAGAAAATCGAGAAAAATACAAATACTTGTTTATAAATAATAATTAAATATTTTAAAATACCAGAAAATAATTTTAACTAGTATCAAAATTCACGGTCATTACAAAAGCAATGAAAAGTGGAGGTTTGTTACTTATGATGAATCTAGAGAATTACAGTATAGTTGCAGCTGTGGTATGTTTGAGAATAGTGGTGTTTTATGCAAACATGTATTGTACACTTTAATGTTCAACAGACAATATTGTTCATTGCCCAGTGTATATATTGTACACCGTTGGACTATAGATGCTCGACATCGTAACATTGGAGTTAGTAATGTTGTGTTTGGCAAAAACATTGCAGGCGGTGTAGAAAAAATAAATCTGTTGAAAACTTGGACTTTGAAAGCAAAAACCAACAATGCACTGGAACTTGCCATTGAGTCAGATAAGAGAATGCATGAGCTTGATTCTTTGTTAACAAGTTTCATAGAGAGGGTTGAAGAAGAAGTCAGAGGGTGTCAAGCAATAGATGTTGGTAGCAGCCATATTCCTGACTCGGATCTTCCACAGATACCTACTTCACATACAATCCAACATATTCCACAAATTACAGTTCGTGACCCGAAAAAACAAGCAAGAACCAAAGGTCGTCCACGCAATGCTACAAGAATTAAATCAACTTTAGAACAAGCACAAGAAAAGAAAGAGAGACAAAAGCGTACATGTAGTAGATGTGGACAACTTGGGCATTATAGGACTAGCTGTACAGTTAACAAGCCCAGGTATGTTTAATTACTTTGACAAGTTAAAATATTTTATTACTTAAATCATATTATTAATTTTATCTTTGATCTTTTATGCAGCGAAACTGACAAACAAGACTAAGGCATTGCTGAAGTAGAGGTGAAAGAAGAGAACCTTAATCATATTTTACTTGAATTTCAATTAAGTTTAATTAATATCTACTGGAGATTTGAGCTGACTATATGTGATGTATTTTCTTATTAAGTAAAGAAATATTCTATGTAGTTAGATGTAAGTGGTCTTATATCAATCCGGAGGTGCTATCATCACAAATAAAGCCTCTGAGTTACCATAGTTGTCATTCTACAGTCATACAACATGACCAGGCACTTGACCCGTGCTCTATAAGCTGAAAAGTTACAGGATGAAGTAAAAAGTTTGCACCCAGTTCTTAAGGTTGATGGGTCACAAAATAAGAGTCTATATTCAGGGACTGGGGAAAGAACAGAGATAAAAAGACATCTATGATCTATCATGATCTTTGACAACACTTACATCTATTGTGGCTGCACTTACATCTTTTATTTTGCAAACTTCAATGGTATATGTAGTTAGATTTCTTTTTCGTGTTTTGCGTTAGTCTCACAACTATCTGAACAGATTGTGTTTTCTTTTTCCCATTTGATCATTCACTTTCACATCTAACTTCACATCTAACAGATTGTGTTTCTTGCGTGACATATACAAAATTAATGACATTAATGTGACTATGCAATGTGTCTGCAGTGAGGAATTGGAGCGCAAGAAAACTATTTACCAACAGAGGAGAAAAGACTTTCCAGAAATTACTACAAATGGACTCAGACAAGATGCAGAAACATGAGAATTGGTTGTGCACTGCCTGGATTGTGGCAGTTTCAATGCAGAATTTGTAGTTTGCTTTCATATTTTGGATATATGAGTTTGTGCGTATCATTTGTGTACCAGATCTCAATTTGATACCTTAATCATTTGTGACGAGATCTACTTCTGCAGTATTTTTGTTGGTCAGTTTTAAAAGTGTCACAAGAAATCTGGTTTGTGAGTCAATGTTTCTGAAGTTGTGTTTCTCCTATGAATTTCAATATTTTTGTTAGAATAGCATTGTCTTCCTGGACAGTTTTGTAACAATTGTGGACAGTTTTGTGGACAATTGTGGACACTTGCTGGTGGTTGTGCATGCATGCTGATCAAAACAATGAAGAAGAGCTGATGAAAATTGCCATGCATGCTGATGATATTATTAATTTTTCCGTTCACCAAATGAGCATTTTTGTACATCAATCACTCAGGCATACCTGAGTACGCACTATGTAGAAAGGTATAGAACTAGAAAACGACTAAAACAGAATTGAATTTACAAAATAGCAATCCACATCATGAATTTATCAGGGATTGGGTTACCATAGATAGATCAATGAAAGAATAGAAAACTTGGTCTTTCTAAACCTGCTCTATTATCAAATCTATCTCATTACATCATTAATTCCAAACTTCTGATGAGAATACACACAACATGAAACTGATACAAATTGAACTACAACATGAAACTGATACAACATGAAATTGATACAAATTAAGTCACTGATATGTTGCTCATCCGCTGATCATTAATTCGTTTACAATAGGATATTTAGATACATTAGTCATCCACTGATATGTTGCTCAGTCATTTGACTATAATACAGAACAACAATATCAGTACAACGATACTTATAAATTTTAAATATAAAATTTCACCACCTCGCATTGTTCGCGGGAAAATTTGTTGCTTTCTTCATTGTTGATATCATTGTACACTTTAATAATCGTTTATCGAGTTACAAAGATCCGGTCTTTTTATAAGAGCCGGTTACAATGAAAATCAAAATACAAATAAAGAAAAAATTACAACTTGTTTCCTTTTTTGTCGAACGAATCACGAGCTCCTGTTTTGCGGTCACTCGCTTTGGTGGGTTCTTTGCCTGCGCCGGGGTTATTTGCCGTGGACCACCGCTAGATCCAGATCCGGGCAGATCTACGCAGTATAACGGGTATTATTCTACCAAGGGAGATAATAGCCGGAGGGATTGTTTCACCAAGGAAACAATCGCTCAATCTCGGGATCTAAGAACCAAGCTTAGATCCGGAGTATAGCAACGTAGATCTCCCGATCCGGTCCTCTCGAACTCCTGCCTTATTTGGCGTTGTCGATCGCTGAGCACCAGATCCGGATGAACAAATCCTTGAAGCCTTAAAGTTTTAATCTTTATCAGATCTGAGGTTTCAATCCTGCAGGGCTTCGCCTCCTCCAAAATCCAACCTCTGAACCAAATGAGCACAATGCCTATTTATAGGCACTCGAGACTGTGCCTTGGGCACAAAACAGGGCCTAGCCACCTACAGGTGGCCGGCTCTGGGCCTAGCCACCTATAGGTGGCTCGGCTCTTGGCCGAGCCACCCATAAGTGGCTCGGCCTTGGCCGAGCCACCCATGGGTGGCTCGGCTTTGGCCGAGCCCCCCTAGGTGTGGGCTTGTGTTCGTTTCGTGGTTCGGATTCTGTAAGGATCGTGAAATTTTGATACTAGTTAAAATAATTTTCTGGTATTTTAAAATATTTAAATATTATTTTTAAAAGAGTATTTATATTTTTCTTGAATTTCTACAATTTTCTACGATTTAAAAACCAAATTTTATATTTATTTAAATGGTTTTAATATTTATAAATTTATTTTGTGAAGTAAAATTTTCTAGAATTAATTTGTTGTGTTACCGGTACTATTATGTAATATTTTAAATAATATATTATATTATTAATATTATTACGTATTATTTCGCATAATACTTTGCATTATTAATTACATATCTTTGATATATATTGTTGTATTATTTCAACTATTTTATATTATCTGTCGTATTAGTATAACTTATACGTTTTGCTGTGTATGTAATTATCTTATAATTATATGATTTTAAATGTAAGTAAATATATTTTATTTATTAATTATTCTCTTTTAATTATACAATATGGGTATATTTTGACTATTTCGTATCAACTGTTGTATTAGCTCAACATGTACGTTTTTAATTGTAGATAATTATTATGTAATTAGTATAATTTTTAAGTACCTAATAGTATTTATTTTAATTATTTCTGTTTAATTCCTTAAACCTTAAACCTAATATAATATATATATTATATAACACTGTCATCTCTCTCGTCCCTCTCTGTTTCATGCCGCCGCCATGTGTTCTTTTTCTCTCTCTCGTTTCTCCAACAAACCCATCACCGCCCGCACCACCACCTCCTCATCTCCATTCTTTCTCTTCCTCTAGCCACCCGCCATCCCGCCTCAACTCGTTCCGACCAAACCCCTCAGCAACCGCACCGCCTCCAATTCCTATCCAAGCTCCGCCACCCGCCGCCTTGACCTTCGCCGCCGCGCAAAGCTCCTCCGCCGTCCACCACCTTCGCTGCACCCCTGAGCCGCTCGTCCTCCACCCATCGCCGGCGAACCTGCAGTCCCGCCGTTGGCCTCCTCCATCTCCGATCACCTCCTCCGATCTCGCTGACCCGCCGCCCTCATCCTCTTCCACTACCTCAGCCCCCGATCTCGCCGCCTCCTTGCCCGCAGCCTCCTCCGCCGTCCTCCGACGCCCCCAACGCCGCTCGCCTTTGCTGCTGCCCCGCTGCTCCGTCGAGATCCGCGAGCTCCAGCAACCACCGCCGGCCACCCCTCTCCTTGACCGCCGTGCCCGCGCTCAGATCCGACCCACGCTGTCGACGTCGATTCGTTCGACGAACCCTGAGGCAAGATCCCGCTCCTTTTGAATCGTCAATTCATATTTATATCTGTCGTTAATTAGTTGCATAGATTAGATTTACAATTGTTATTATCTGCGTGGGTTTGATGAATAATATTAATTTAAATCATAGTTATGTGATAAATAGTATTTTTGGAAAAATGATAATGAAGTGAAAGAAATTATTTCGATAACGGAATCATTTTGGAGAATTTATAATATTTAAAAAGGATTTATTTTGAGAAAAAGAATATTTTAGAATAATAATTGATGAGAAATAATTTTGAAGAATTTATTCTAGGAAAGAGAATATTTTGGATTATTATAATGAGAAATAATTTTTAAAAGAAATTATTTTGGGAAAAGAATTATTTTCTGAAGTACGTAGTTGCTATTCATGATTACATTCATGTTTGTGAATATTTTACTGTATTCGACATGTCATGATGTGGTTACGTGAAATTAATGTTATTATTATCTCGTTGTTGTGTTTGAGAACCGTTAGTAGTTCATATCCTTAGTTGCCTCGCGTGTCGTGTACAAGACCTAGATACCAGTGTATTGTTGTCTTAGAAAAGCAAGATGAGTTGGGGTGGAAAAGTCTATGTTTATATAATCGGATAAGACTGTTGATATATCTTTCAGGTTCATACCAGTGGATCGGTGTCGCCACTGGGTTGGTTGGTTTGGTAAGTCACAGTGGATCGGTGTCACCACTGGGATTTATTGATTTGTTGAGTCACAGTGGATCGGTGTCGCCACTGGGGGCTGATTGGTTGGATCAAAGTAGATCGGTGTCGCTGCTTTGGTTCATGAATTTATTGGTTAGATCAAAGTAGATCGGTGTCGCTACTTTGGTTCTTGAATGTATTTGATGCACGTGGGGGATATGCGAACAGTCAGTTATCCGATAATATGAGCGTGACTCTGTGTGAGATGTGAACCAGTGACCTGTTATAAGATGACTAGTTACATGACTTGTTGTCAGTGGATCGGTGCCGCCACTGTGGTTGGTTGTTGAATCAAAGTGAATCGGTGTCGTCACTTTAGGATTTATGGATTCTTGTGAGATGTAGGCCAGTTGTATTTCTTTCCATACCTAGATTAGAATTAATATTTAATTATCTACAATTGGACACATATGGTATATACATGAGGGTTTCCTTGTTTAGATTATTTCGCTCGACGTACTACGTCTCGAGTTGTAGATTTTTAAATATTAATTCCATCTAGTTGTATGACCTTGTTATGTGGATGATTATAGGATGACTAGATGTATGATCTTGTTACTCGGATGTTTATGTTTTTTCCTGATTGTTATACTCTAGTGATGGATTGTATCTAGCTTGTTAGTATTTCAGTTGCATACTTCTATTGTTACTACTATCATCACATGTTTCTATTTATGTTATCGTTTTGGTCACTCTTCTATTATTATTACTACTGTTACATCTGTTATTGCATTGGTCATTCGACCGTTCCTATTTTCTTTGTGGGGTCGGGTCTTGCCGTGCATCATGCACCTGACGTACACCTGTTTTCTCTGGTGTACGTCAGACTTAGGAGAAGAACAGGTTCAGCAGGAGCTAGAGGATTCTCAGCAGGAGTGCCTTGTAGATGGAGCAGAAGAATGAGTCGAAGCCTAGTCCTTTCCTTATTTTTCCGTTGGCCTTAGTTGCTTTTGTAGTTCTTTACATTCCTGCTTGATCGATGTATTTTGTATCTCTTCAGTATTCATTTGTTCAGTTTTGTATAAGGGCACGTTTGACCCGAATATTATGTCTTGGGTGATATTCATTTGTGATATGTATTATTTTGTTCTGTGTTGTTCATTATATTCTTGCTGATTGTGATCGGGGACCTGTAACTTCGCTTGTTTTATTTCCAGACGCTTAGCGTATTAGATTGAGAAGAAGAGGTCTAGCACTTATCTCTCCTCAGTCTAATACGTCGCGGGCTTGTTCACGTCCCGATTCCCCGGTATTTTGGGAAGCGGGGCGTGACAGATTCCGTCGTTCGGATTCTATTGTTCGGTTTGACTTGTCCGTGATTCGGTTGTGTGGTTGATTGGTCTGGAAACGATTTGTTGACTTGATTCCAGATTTGGCAGTAAACCCACTTCTGAGTTCGAGTCCGAAACCGATCTTGATTTGATCGCAATTGAACGGCTCATTGACTCCCCGAACTGTTGGATTGATTCCGCACGCGAATGGATTCATTTCATTGTGCGGTTCGTCGGCTTCGTAGCCTCGTTATTCCGCTTCGTCGCGTAATCATCCGGCTTCGGTGTTGCGGACTAACGGTCGTGCTTGGATATGTCGTCCGATGGTCGGTTCTGTCGAATCGGCGTCATCGAGCTGTGTTAAGGGACCCGTAGGCAATTTTATACGCCTACAGATACCCCCTCCAAAGTATTTCAGCCTCGTTCTTTTATAGAAGAGTCTGGAATACTTTGGATGCGATTGTCCCATCATTCAATCAGTAACGATGGGATAGAGTGGCTTCTGTTCTTGATTCCTTCAGTCCTCCAGGTTATTCGGTGTTTTGTCGAACTTCTGTAAGGATTCCGGTGCTGCATTT
Organism: Asparagus kiusianus; assembly: GCA_022839385.1. NCBI lineage: Eukaryota > Viridiplantae > Streptophyta > Magnoliopsida > Asparagales > Asparagaceae > Asparagus > Asparagus kiusianus. The sequence continues at coordinate 340,979 of BQKN01067443.1, forward strand.
ATTGTCTGACCGTCTGTTGGAACTTTGAACTTGAAACCGATTCTTAATTTCTTGACTTTTTAGCTCGAGTTGGCTGTTTCAACATAGAACTGACTATTGGTCATTGGCGTTGAGCTTCCTTATGACGCGTTGTTTAGCGTCCAGGCTTCACTACGACGCTTTGTCCGGCATTCAGGCTTCATTGTGATGCGCTGTTCGACGTCCGACACAGTTTATACTCGTACGTCTTCTGGAGTATGCACAGTTTAAGCTCTTAAGGTATTGGAGAGTGGCGGATACTCGAGTCACGAGACCAATCCATAGAATTGATGCGTCAATGACTCGTACTTATAGAATTTTTGGCAAATTCCCAGCCATTAACGGGTTTGACATGCTCTTACCGATTACCGTTTGAATCGGGTTTACATGCGGATTGTTTTAGTCCGTTCCGCATGTGACGTTGTGCTAAAGGAATGAACTCCCTTAGACTTTGTGCTATGATGTTGAATACATAGACTTTACCATTTGTTACGGGAATAGGTTACCCGGCGACGCGTGTTAGGCGTTGACTTTAGGATTTTTGGCTAACCCTCAGCCCTCAACGGATTTGATTAGCCTTTACCGACTACCGTTTGAGTCGGGCTAGCATGCGAATTATTTAAATCCGTTCGCATGTAACGTTGTGCTCAGAGATTGAATTCTCTAAGACTTTGTGCTATGATGTCGAATACATAGACTTCGTCATTGTTACGGGAATAGGTTACCCGGCGACGCGTGTTAGGCGTTGACTTTAGGGTTTTTGGCTAACCCCCAGCCTTCAACGGATTTGAGATGCTCTTATCGACTACCGTTTGAGTCGGGCTTACATGCGGATTGTTTTAGTCCGTTCCACATGTGACGTTGTGCTAAAGGAATGAACTCCCTTAGACTTTGTGCTACAACTTCGAATATATAGACTTTGCCATTATTATGGGAATAGGCTACCCAGTAACGTGTATTAGACGTTGGCTTATCCCTTCTTAGGCTTCGGGATAAAGGTCCCCAGAATCGAACTCTGGTATCTTTTTCAATCGGAAAAAGACTAAACCGGAGACGCGTGTTAGGCGTCGGCATATCCTTTCTTAGGATTCAGGATAAAATTCCCCATACGTGTAAGGCATAGATTTTGGTGTTATTAATAACAACCTGCCACAATATTGAATATGTGGACGAGTGTTCTTTTTAACGGTTAAGAACTAACCGGCCGCGCGTGTTAGGCGCGGACCTATCCTTGCTTAGGTTTCAGGATAAAATACCCCAGAATCGAACTCTGGTGTCTTTTTCTGCGAAAAAAGACTAAACCGGCAGTGCGTGTTAGGCGCAGACTTATCCCTGCTTAGGATTCGGGATAAACTTCCTAGGATGAATCCTAAATTTTTGGAAAAAGGATTGGTATGGGAAGGAAGAATTTTATATTCTATTCCCCGAACAAGAAAAGGAGACTTGAGGTGGGATCTCCACCCCCAGAATCCGGAAAGGTGAAACTAAGAGTGGGATCTCCACTCCGAGAATCGAAAAGATTCGGATAACCCTAACTGTCGAAAGGTTTGATTACCAAATTAAAGATGAATTTCTCGTTTATCGAGAGTGAATTGTGATTTTGGTCCTAACTGTAGGAAGGTTTGACCAAGCGGGAGTTTGAGATGACCCTAACTGTGGGAAGGTTTGATCACTCGATTTTTAGGCCTCTCGTTCATTGAAGGAATCGAGAGGGGATTTTGGTTTTGGTCCTAACTGTAGGAAGGTTTGACCAAGTAGAAGTTTGAGATGACCCTAACTGTAGGAAGGTTTGATCACTCGATTTTTGGGCCTCTCGTTCATTGAAGGAATCGAGAGGGGATTTTGGTTTTGGTCCTAACTGTAGGAAGGTTTGACCAAGTGAAAAGTGAGAGTGAGAGTACAAATCACTGTAGGAATGTTGATTCGTACAAATCACTCAAGGGGGGTTCCTGATGTTAAGTGATAAAGACTTAACAAAAAGGGGGCTTTGACAATTTGTCAATTAGAGTTTTGTGAGGGAAAATTGATTCAATGAAGTGATCGAATTTCATCTCAGTAAAAGAGTGTTCAGAAATTAGGAGTTTAGTGTTTATCACTTTATTCATCATGACCGGGTTATCCCTAAGAATATTACATTTAACATTCTTTCGGGAACTTCCCGTTACATGAATTATCCACCCCCAGCTTTCTTTGCAAAACTGGGTGTATCATTGAATTAGATGCACGATCGGGTTATCCTTAAGAACACCACGCATGGCACTCTCTAGGAACTTCCCGTGGAAGAAAGGAAATAGTTTAGACTCATATACCTATTGGAGTATCAGGGAGCAGTTTAGCCTCTTATACCGGTCGGAGGATTGAGAAGCAGTTTATACTCATATACTCTTCGGAGTCTCAGGAAGCAGTTTATACTCTTATACCGGTCGGAGTTTTGGGATACAGTTTATACTCGTGCACCCACTGGAGTCTCGCCGTTCTTGACTGGCTTACTCTAGCGTTATGACGCCGGCTTCAACCAAGGTCTGGATACTGTTCTTGAGTGTAAAGCACGCCTTGGTTGGGTGAAGGATCCTCCTGTGGTATGCGCAGTACTTCGGATCCGCAGTATTGTCAGCTTCCTCCTGATTCGCGATCGGTGGGAGCTTGATCTTGTTATTGTCAATGAGGGATTTGAAGATGGCTGGAACATCTTCGTCCTTGAAGGAATACTCTTTTTGAGGCCTCTGCTCCGAAGTTTTCTGCTGTCTCCGGGACTGTTGTTGCGACGTTTGATTAGCATCGACAGCTGCTGTAGGTGTTTTGTCCTTACCACGGGAGGCGAAGTTCGAGTTTGGAGGATTAGTCATCGATCGACTCCTCTCGGCCTTCTTCCTTCGGAGGAAGCGTTCGGCTTGTTCCCCTCGGACCTTCAGGTCTTTCCAAGTGTTGGACGGCGCCGTTCCCATTGCTTCCAACACGTCCAATGAAAGATTGTTGTGGTAGGTCTGGAGAATGAATTCCTCGGTGATCGGGTCCCGACAATTCAACGCTTTGTTCCGGAATCTCTTGACGAAGGTTTCGACTAATTCCACGTCCTTTTGTTTCTCGTCGAGTAACGTTCCGATGGATATCTCGGTGTCGTCGTCGAAGAAGTTAGCGAGGAACTTTGTCTCCATGTCGTCCCAGCTATTCACGCTTCCTGGCTTGAGGCGGCGATACCAATCAAAGGCGGCTCCGCGAAGAGTGCCAACGAATGACCGCACCATCAGAGGCTCGTTGCCAGAGATAACACCCAGGTGCGATTTGAAATAAATCAAATGCTGGGTGGGGGAACCCCTTCCATCGAACGGCGTGAAGTTGATTAGACTAAACTTCGCCGGATAGGGGATTGATTCCCACTCTCTCGGGTATGGACAAGGAATGCCCGTTTTCTTCACCTCTTGAGCGGACATCAACGTATTGATCTTGCTTTCGAGGTTCTTGATCTTCAAGTTTTTACTTGTATCTTCGTTGGCATCCTCACTACCACCCCCTGCGTTGATGGGAGGGTCGCTGGCATTATGAGCGTTATCCGCATCCGTATGCTCAACTTCCTGAACAACTCGATTGCGGTGGCTTTGTTCGCCTTGCAGGTTCGTCAGCGCTTGGATTTGCTGGTCATGCATCTCTTTCATAGTCTGCATGGCCATCTGCATCTCGAGCCTGAAGCTCTCCTGTTGTTTGGCCATGGCTTCTTCGAGCATCTTGGCCACTTGTTCCGCGCTTATCATGAATGACTCACGGGGTTCTCCTTCGCTGGATACAGTGTTGTCAGATGCAACCGCAGAGCAAGTATCCGATTCCTCATCTTCTGAGGGTGGTCTTATCTGAACCCTCCCATACGTCCTTCGTGAGATGGCTCCAGACTGCAAACGGGTTAAACGCCGAGATGCTTCCAGAATTGACTCGAGATCATCCCGTACCAATGTCCCCTTGTTGGTCATATTAGCGGTGACCCTCGGGAATTCTTCGTCTTTAATCACCGTTCTTCTTCGCCGGAAACGCCTAGGCCTTGGCTTTGGCGTTTCGGTACTGAGCCTCTCGAACACCGAAACTCTTTCGGGGATCGACTTAGTGCAATTACACTGAGACAATACCGCCCGAATGAGTTTGGAAC
>BQKN01067443.1:375762-417358 GCA_022839385.1 Asparagus kiusianus
TATTCTTATATATACTTATATAAGAGAAAGTATACTTATATATACTTATACATATATATACTTATATAAGAGAGAGTATACTTATATATACTTATATACTTGGAGAGAGTATATATATACACACATATGACATATTATACATATATAGAAATATATTATATATACATATATTATATATATACATATATTATACATATATAAAAATATATTATATATATATTATATATATTATATATATTTATATATACATATATTATACATATATAATATAATACATAAAAATAAAAAATAATAATAATCCGGGCCGGGCCGGGCCCAGACCGGGCACAAAAGAGCCGGATCGGGTCCAGCCCGGAGCCCGAACTTGACCCGGGTTTCCGGGCAGCCCCGACCCGGCCGGGCCCGGGCCGCGGGCTGTTTTGGACAGCCCTAGGTGTAGGGACTGCTTCCTACCTCCGGGATGTTGCTAGTTAGCTTATTAATTAAATTAATGACTGGTTATGCTCTCTTACCCATCTTAATTATCTAATCATGTGATGGTCTCCATTAACAATTGATTAGGTGTAATCAACTGCACCACATGCTTATGATCGAAAGTTAAGTTTCAGCTAATTAAATAGTAGGCTTCAATTCTGCATTGATGTATACTATAATGTAGACTAGCAAAACATAATACTATAATGAAAATGACATTTAGGAATGTAAACAGATCTATTTACCATATTCACGTCGAATAATCTATAAACTAAATAAATAATTGTATAAAAAGTAAAAGTAAATCTAGTATCTTATCCACTACAATGGATATTAATGATCTGAATGTGGGAAATTGACCAAACATGTAATATGAGTAGATATGTATATTAACAACGACCTTGCTGATTCAAGAGGTCAAATAAATAAATAAATAAATATATAATAGTTATATCATAAATAAAAGGATAAGAGCCTAAAACATTTAATTGGATCCGAATTATAGTTGATGAATAAAAGGAATTTCCTCTGAAATGGCAGTCACAGTTTCTCTAGATCAAAATGTCTTGTCAACTGGGGAACAGTTTGTAAGTCTAAGGAAGAAGGAGGGCTTGGGGTGATTGATATCCCCTCTTTTAATTCAGGCCTCCTCTCAAAATGGATATGAAAAATTTTCGACAGATCCTCCTTTCTCAGTAAAGTGTTTTTCTCCATTTATTCTAAAAATGGAACCAATCCTTTTGCTCACCAACCGAAGATGTCATCGTCAAGATTTTTTCAAGATCTTTTCTACATTCAATCCACCTTCTTTAACATTGCCAGATGGAATGTTGGAGATGGTAACACTGGCAGTTTTGGGCATGATAAATGGTCTTCGACAAATACTCTTAGCAGCCTCTTCCCACATGCATATAAGTTAGCTCTCTCAAAAAACTACAACATTGGTTCACAAGGAAGATGGCTCAATAATACATGGAATTGGCATCCCTTAATTAGAAGGGGCATTTCCCCTAATGAAAGGGCAGACATAATCCAACTTAACTCTTTCTTAGAGCATTTAAAACCAGGTGGTTTATCTGAGCTGGATGATTTGCGGTGGCCCCTTCTTTCTTCGGGCACTTTCACTGTAAAATCCTTTTACTCTTTTGTTACTTCAGGGGGTCAAAAATCCCAGTTCTTCAACACGATTTGGAAATCCAACATTCCCTTAAAGGTAAAAGTCTCTCTCTGGATTATTTCTAAAAGGAAGCTGAATACAAGAGATAATTTGATCAAAAAAGGATGGATCGGTGATCCTAGCTATCCTTTCTGTCATCGGGAAACAGAAACTCACGATCACTTATTTATCCACTGCTCATTTGCTCGCGATGTTTGGAACTCCCTTCTCCCCCCTCTTCCCAGCTAACAGCTGGCCTACGAACATGGAAGAATTGTTGCTGCTTCACAAAGTTCCCAATATTAGCTCAGATACTAAAGCCATATGGAAGATTATGTTGCCATGTTTCTGTTGCTGGATCTGGTTCAGTAGAAATTCTCTAATTTTCAAGGATATTCAGTCCATCTTGCTTTCAATTGCTTCTAATATTGCGAGATTTTCAATTCTATGGTCAGGTACATCAGACGATAGGACGACGAGGAGGCTTCGAAGGGCATCCCTCAACCTCGGCTTTCAGGAGTTAGCCAAGAAGAACGCCCCTGGTGATGCTGGAGATAATTTCTCTAGCAACTAAGAACCTGCGCCACTAGTACCAGCAGGAAGTATAACCTTTTGGTGAAGATGCCCCCTTTTTGGCCAGCTGCTAGCTGCGTCTAGCCTTATTCAGTTTTTAATCAAAGTTTTGTAGCTGTTTCAATCCCCTCTCTGAAATGTAGTTTTATTTTTTGGTTTTTTTTGTATCCTCTAGCTGTAGGAAAGCAGTAGGTCTAGTGTGGTAAGTGACGACAATGGTCCGCTCCCTACTCACTCCTCCCACTGTTTTTTCTCCAACTAGAGATGATGTATTCTCCTCTTCTAAACTTTTTTCAATATATTTATATGAACAGGGCCCCCCCCCCCCCCCCCCTCCTGTTTCTCAGGTTCAAAAAAAATTTATAGTTGATGAATCGAATTAGTCGGCTAATATACATAATATGGAGAATATGATTATTGATTACAGAGTAATGAATTGCAGATTAATTATATTAATGATATTGTTTATGTAAACAAGGATTAGTTTGCATTTGTATAAAAAAATAATTTTTGATCTCTGTATTTGTATTTGAACTTATATACCCTACATCCAATTGGGAAGTATGAATCCTATGAGAACGCTTCAATCTTTAGACCTCATAGACTGATATCCCAACTAGCTACTTGAAGAAAATAAAACACTGGTTGAGATTTAAATAATCCAAGTTAATGAATGACAAAACGAATGTGTTTAATAGAATTTGCATCACGATGCAGAAAATGGATTTTGTTTTGAGTAGTCTTTGCCATGATAATTAATTCAGCTGTTTACTTTCATGTTCTTCACATGCTTAAGCCAAAAGGTGTGCTTAATAAATACTTATCTATTAGTTATGAAATGATCAGGGTTTGTTACTCACCTAACTAGTTACCAAATAACTTTCGATTCTTGATTAATGATTCTTATAATTTCCGCCGGTTAATGATTTCTGAACTAGATCGACGGTGACCATACTGGCATTTTCTATGATTCTAAGTTTGTGAAAGCACGTTGTCAATGCAAATATGACTGTTAAGATTAGATTCCGGGTAATAAAAAAGAATAAAAAGGGTACACTACATATCATATGGTGATGCTGATGGTGAAAATTCCTAGCAGAAGCCACATCAGCGAAGGGTATGATTACTAGTGCCTACCGATACATGCTGACGTCACCCGTGACACATGCACTAATTGAAAATCATTACAACACGTAGGTACAACAATTATGCCTTTAAAAAATGTAGCACGAGGATTATGTCAATTGGGTTCCACTCACAATCAATTGTCCATTTCTTTCCAGGAGAATCCATTATCACAGTCAGCTCACCAAATCCTTGTCATACTTAGGTTATATTTTTTCATAATTGTTAGGAAAAATTGCTTCAAGACCCCAAATCCTAACTTTGGATGTGCCCCAGTCCCCCTAACTTTCAAACATGTACTGCAGCCCCCCATTTTTGAAAAAATTATTAAAAGCCCCTCTCCCCAAGTTCTCATGCAAACTCCATACACAATCCCTATTTTTTACCATCCCCTACACCCCCTCCGCCTCCCTCCGTCGCTGCACCTCCCCTACTACACCTCCCCCTACACCTCCCTCCTCCTCGTCCGGTCCCTCTCTGCCCCCTCCCCCGCTTCGGCGCCGGCGCCGTCCCGAGGAACTTCGCGTGGGCACATTAATGTTAACTTTTTTCTGTAATATGTTAACTCTTTTCTGTAAAATGTTAACTCTTTTCTGTAACATGTTAACTCTTACAGCTAACATGTTAGTTATAAGAGTTAACAGGTTAGCTGTTAGAGTTAACATGTTACCTGTAAGAGTTAACATGTTATCTGTACGAGTTAACATGTTACAGAAAAAGAGTTAACATCCACTGACATGAAAACGATGAGGGTAAATTCGGGATTTAAGTTAGCTGATATGTCTAATCATGAGCTGACATGTCTAATCAACTGCTGGCATGAGCTGGAATCATGATGGAGGAGTGATGGAGGGGCTTGAACATATTTTTTTCAAAAAGAAGGGGTTAAAGAACATTAAAAAAAATAGGAGGGGTTGGGTCACATTGAAAATATAAATTTGGGGCCTTGAAATAATTTTTCCTAATTGTTAATTAGTGCCAATTAAATTATAAAAACAACCCCCTAGTCGGATATAGAGACTGCTTATTTCTCGCTGCCCACATTTCGAACTCTAATTTCTTAAAATTGTCAACAAGCAATTTATTGTTCATAAAAGAAGGACTTACAAAAGAAGGTCTAATTACAAAAAAAAAGCCCCATGGACTTTTCGGAAGTTATAATAAAACCCGTCAACTTTTTTTATTAGACTAAACCCCTTTAGGAGTTATCGCACGTAACCTCCATGAAGCGGCTTATTTCACTACTTTTTACTTGAAAATTTATCTTTTATTTGGCATATTAGAACCATCAATTTTAATGTGTCAGGTAACACATGACAAAAAAACATAAAATTTCTTCTTAGTTCCAAAAAAAAAAACCATTTTATGAAAAAAGAAATTTTGATATCTTTTTTAAACTAAGAGATTATTTTCATCTTTTTCTAATCACATGTTTATTACATGAGAGGTTAGAGTAGATGATGCTAATTTAAATATTAAATGAGAAATCTTCTTTTAAAATTTAGTATAATAAAATAGTCATGGGGGCTACGTGCACCAACTCCAAATTCGGCAACAAATTAGTAAAATCGGAATCGTTTCTAAATTTAGACTAAGTTGGATTACAGAAATTCTTGTCCAGCTTGCCAAGATATTTTAATAAGGATCAAAATGATCAGTCTTTTATAATTGATGTGAAAAAATATTATGCTTAAAATGGACGCATTTCGTCTCAATTTACGTTTCAATATCATTTTAGCAAACATGTCCATGATAAGACCTCATTTTAGATGCCTAAGCTAATTGAAGAGTTATGCTAGCTAAAAGTAAGATAAGAAACGTGAACAATTCAACTACTTTAGTAATCAAATAAAAGATTCTAGTATTTAATTTACTAATAAAATTCTCTTATAGTTTAAATAGTATAAAACAAAGAGTTTTTCCGGATATCTACACATAAGATTCTCTTATTTTAAATAGAGTTAAATTAAATTTATAATATCATTTTCCTATTTTAAAGTGATGTCATGACTCCTCAACCGGACAACAACTTCCAAATCACGTCTCCCATCTTGTCATCGCATATGCAGTAATTAAGTTTAACTCCAAAAATAATATTATTAGTCGCTAATATAGTAAAGGAGGTTAATGCGTATGATACGTTACAGTAGAGAATTTTTTCTAGTAAAAGATATTAATGTATCGATATCATATGTCAAATAGATACTCAGATGTTGGATGATCACTTTAGATTACAAGTCTTTGGTAGTTAATGCTAGTATTAGTACTTGTAAATTTCTTTTTCGTCAATGTTTGAAGAGTTTATCCCAAGCTACAGAAGTAAATAAAGAATGCACTAAACAAAAAGGCTGGTAAAGGGTTTGGATAACAATTATGTCAATTTTTAAAGATTAATTAATAGAGTATTTCTGTGTGAGAAGCCATGATGTATTGAACCACCTGAAGCTAGTTCAACCAGTCTTAACGGGGTTTCCTTCCCACCCAAATGACCAATTGAAAATAAATAGAGTACTTTGCATAGAACCCCTTCATTTATACTTGTGGCAGCATTTATTAGCTTTCCATAATTTTATTAGCACTTAACATCTGAAGGAATGTCACTAGTAGAAAATCGTACATCCTAGACGGAATATCCTAGACGGAAACTTTTCCGTTTAGAATGATATTAATCTAGACGGAACTTTTCGTCTAGGAATTCCGTCTAAGATAAATTATCCTAGACGGAAAGTTCCGTCTACAATAGCAATATAGACGATTTTGGTTTTTAAAAAAAAAAAAATTAGCCAAGTATCCTAGATGGAAATTTATGTCTAAGATACTTAGCTAATTTTTTTTAAAATCAAACCGCCAGTTTTTTAAAAACAATTCAAACCAATATATCCCGAGGTGCCCCCACTCCCACACAATACCCGTTGCAAAGTAAAAAATAAAGCGGTCCATCTCCACCTGCTCCTCTCTCCCCGGCCGCTCCGCCCATGCCGTCGCCCTCAAGTCCCTCTCCCCCACCCGCCTCCTCCCGCCCTTCCTCCGGTCGTCGTCTCCTCCTCCTCCTCCGTTGTCGACGTCAACCTGGCCCTGAGCAACGCCAATGTACTCTACTTCAAGTCGGGTTACAATGTGCAGATCATCGTCGACAGGGACGAGCCTGAGGATGGTTGCGATTATTAGAAAGCTTATTGCATTGATCCTCTCGACTATAAAAAAAGTAGTAGAAAGATCATTGCATTTATCTCAATTATTAGTTATTTAATGGATGGTTGCGATTATTTTTCTTGAATGTAAAATAAGAATGAGTGTAAATCACGGGATATGACAAGTGTTAAATTTAAAATGAATCATAATCATTTATTAACATAATTAATAATTATAATCAAAAGTATTGGTCTCTTGACTATTTTTCTATAGTAGAGACAAGTAGTAAGCCTATGCTTATATGGATTATTTTGATTTCTTTGATTTATATATACTAGTATTTAGACTCGTGCAAAGCACGGTTTCTAAAAGATTTTCTGTAAATATTGAACATGTTACCAAAATAAAGTATTCTGCTTTAGATATGAAGTATATGGGTGTTATTTGTTTTTTTTATTATATCGTTCAGATATTCGATCAAGTTTGATTCAATATCATGTTAAATAAAATGTTAAAAAAGATATTTTGTAATTTATCTTCAACTTCTTGATGAAAGTAAGAGAATAGCATGACTAATAAAAATATTTCACTTCACCTAACATAGCAGTGCATCAAAGATCATTGGAATATACCTTTTGAATTTATATATATTGGTTTATACACCTTTTGAATACATTAAACTATCTTAGGGCAATAAAATAAATAATTTGATTATATTTCTTTGTAGATTATAACTTAGATGTTATCTTTTAATTAATACTTTAAATGCTTATGAAGAAAGAAACAGTGAGTACCTCTATTTGCTATGTTATGAGAATAAGAGAATATGATTTTATTTATTAGTTAAAATGCATAGTTTGAGGGGGATGATTTTTCTCAATAATTAAATCTTAATTTTAAAATTCAAAATTAGATTAGCTTAACCATCAATCTCTCCTTTCCAATCGAAATAAAAATTTATAATGTGTAAAAATTAAAAAGATAATTGGGATTTTAATGTCTTGAGATTTCAATCAGTACACATGTTTGGTTCACCTAAGATTGAGACATGAATGGGTTAGAACTTTCTTATAATTCTAAAATTGGGTAATAAAGAGTTCTACTAGCCCCCTAGCATTCAGGACAGAGAACTTCCCATTACCACTGTAACCTCTCACATCACATACTACCCACACCAATATATTATAAAAGTATAATACAATGTGTTAAATTAGGGGGTCATATGTAACCTTAGAATTTGCTAGGGCGATGTTCGTAAGATTTTGAGGATTGTTTGTAATTTTTAAAACTTTCAAATGGTGGTTATAAAGTTTTTATGGGGCTATTTTGTAAAGTTTTTATAGGGTTAATCGTAATTTAGAAAACCTTCCGGGGTTTTTTTATAAATACTTTAGGAGTGTTTGTAATTTTGAAAATTTTAAGGGGTTGTTTGTAAAATCTTTAAGGAGTTATTTGTAATATTTTAAAACATTTAGCACCGTATTTGTTACTTTAGCAACTTTCACCGGACTAGTTGATAAATTTTCAAATAGCAATTTAAAATTTTCAAGAGGATATTTATAATTTTTGAAAAATTTTAAGGGTTGGTCATGAAATTTTTAGGGTTTATTTGTAAAACTACAAGGAGCTATTTGTGGTTTTTGAACTTGTTAGAGGACTGTTCATAATTTTTGCATTTTTAGGATTATTTGTAATTTGTAGATTTTAAAGGGGCATATTATAATTTTGTAAATTTTATGATGCTATTTGAAATTCTCAGATTTCTAAAGAATTTATTTATAATTTTTTAATCTCAAGGGGTTGTTTGCAAGTTTCATGAGATTATCTGCAATTTTTAAAAGATTTTTCATGGGGTATTTGTAGTTTTTGAAACTTTAAAGGGGTCATTTGTAAAAATTTTAGGGGGTTATATATAACATTTCAAAATATTTAGTAGGGTGTTTGTTATTATTGCAACTTTCATGGGGCTAGTTGTAAAAAATTCAATGGGATATTTATAAAATTTTCTCGGGGGCATTTGTACTTTGTAATACTATATGGGCTGGTCGTAATATTTTTATGTCATTGTTTATAAAATTTCAGTGGGCTATTTGTATTCTTGAACTTTTCATAGGACTTTTGTAACTTTTGTACTTTCTAAGGATTGTCTGTATTTATGGATTTTGAAAAGGGTAGCTTATAATTTTTCTAAATTCTATGATACTATTTGTGATTTTTGCATTTTAACGGTTTATTTGTAGTTTTTGAAATTAAGGGGTTGTTTTTAAATTTTTGACTTTGTATGTGCCATTTGAAATTTTAGATTTATCTAGACGCTATTTCTAATTTTTTTGATCTTAGAGTGTAATTTATAAGTTTTGGATTTTTATGGGATAATTTGTAATATATAGAGGAGGGCTTTGATTAATAACATTTTTAAATTAGAAATAGTTTTAATTTGATAAGGATTCTTAGATAGAGAGGATTAGAAAGAGGGATTTTAATTATTAGAATTATCTACTTATGAATAGTTAAATTTGATTAAGATTCTTAGGATTAGGTGTCAACATGTCAATTTCTGATAGGATAGCCTTTAAAAGTAGTTGACCAATTTATATATAAAGGGGAAATATGATTATTAGATTTTTTTCAATTATGGATACTTATAATTTGATTACTATTACCCAAAAAATTATTATTAGAGTTTTTTAATTATAGATAATTTTAATTTTCCATAAAATTTTAATTATGGATAGTTATAATTTAATTAGGATTACTAAATATTTGATTATTAGAATTTTTGATTATAGATAATTTAATTTGATGAGAATTCTTAATTAGGTGAAGATAAGATTACGTGTCAATAGTTATTTTCTTATACGATAGGAGAACACATTGCTATGTTTTAATATGACACATGTCATGCATTTAGATGACAGGTGTCAGTTTTTTTTTATCATTGATAGTTATAATTTGATTAGGATGATCAACTATTTGATTATTAGAATTTTTAATCATAGAAAAATTTAATTGTCCATACAATTTAAATATGTAAAGTAATACTTTGATTAGTATTACTAAATATTTTATTATTAATTTTTTTAATTATGACTAATTTTAATTTAATGAGAATTTTTAATTAAGTGAAGATAAGATTAGGTGTCCATATTTCATTTTTTAATAGAATAGAAGGACGCATGAATATTTATTAATATGACACATGTCATGCATTTAGATGACACGTGTTAGTTTTTTATAACTGTAGGAGAACAACTAATTTCTCATTATATATAAAAGAGGGATGATTCAAATCAAAATTTTATTACAAAGGAAAAAGAAGAGACTTTTTTTTTTTACTTAGGGACCCTCCACAAACCGGAGAAGACACTTGTCTAACAAGATATATAAAAAAGCAGCAGCAAATTAACATATGCCGGAACTAAAGATGGATCAGGGCTAGCCGTAGCCTTATTCTAGTTTTGTTTTGGACCAAAGGTTAGGGAAGAGCAAACAGTCGGTTCGATCGGTGTTTATCCTTTTTCTAGCAAACTGTACCGAATAACACAATGAACTGAACAGAGTTATTAAGTTCAGTTCGGTTGAGTTTTTCAGTTGTTTCAATCCTCACCAAGTAATTACAAAAACTAAAGCCGCAACAGCCAGAGGAGAAGACATTCCCCATGAGAGCAAATACAAAAATGAAGCTAAATATGAAGATGTAAGAACAAGAGAGAAATATCAACGAGATTTGAGTTTGCCTAGAAACTCGTAAGAGGAGAAGACAGATCTTCTGGGAGGCCAGACAAAGCCTATTTTGAAAGTTGGGAATAGAAGTCTTAATCACATGGGTGCATTTTGAGGGCTCCACAAGGGATGGTAAAGGAAAAATATCAAGTGCACTATGTTCATGGTATTAAATGTGCACCCAAATGATATCAACTGTTATATCATTAGATTTTAAGATTTTGGTTCAAATCTAACAGTTGATATCCCTTGAGTGCACATTTAACGTCATGAAATGTCCCATCGTATGCTTTGTGAGTGAACTAAAAAAATGAGTTTACATTAATTACTAGGCGATGTCGGTTGGTTCAATCCGCGCCGAACTTAAAACGCTTAAATCGATCTAATCCGAATTCATTATAAAAACGACACTGGACTACCAAAGTTTGGGCGGTTCGATAAGTTTAATCGGTTTAAACAAACTTTGCTCGAGCCAACTAAGTTTGAACCTAGCGTCATTATGAGACGTTGACCAACACGAAGAAAATCACGCAGGACAATAGTATCGCCACAAAATAAAGTTTACTGCTCCGTCGCGTAAACCCCGCGAGGCGGCAGAAAAAGGGTCCCGCGGGCCCCACGCCAAGGCTATCCAAGTAATCATTGAGCACAAACCCCCTTTTAATAAAGATTATTAAAAAAAGAAAACTATTGTTTATATACCCAAATCAACCATATTTTCAAATTGACCCTCTAAACCTACTTTTTGCTAAATTACCATATTTAGTTAATATTCCCTCTATTGCCCAAAAGCAAACGCCCTATTAGAAGGTTGAATTTAGGACATGGGTTCATTGTAATACAATAGGATATATTTAGGGTCCAATTTACAAAAAAGATAGAGGCAAGGGGCGTATGGTATAAAATACAAAAGATAAAAAGAGATAGATTGCGTGCGCTTGTCCTCTCATTTGCTTCGTTGGATCACCAACAGAGAAGCAGAAGAAGATGGCGAATTTTAATTAGGGAATGGTTTTTTGTGCGAAAGAAGAAGATGCCTTCAAGCGAAATCGTAAAGAAAAGACGAATCTTCCTCCATTTTCTCTCTCAGAATCTGCTCTTTTCTAAATTTTTTTTTTTCATTTTCCCACCCTCAGAGATCAAGTTTTCTAACGGTAGGCGAGAAATTTTGCGCGGCGTTCTTTCCATTTATAGCAATCATCGAAGCAATCATCTTCGTCGTCTCCGATTGCTTCGAACAGCGACCGCCGTCGATTCGGCAGCGGATTCTCAAGAAGCAGACAACATATGATCTTCGTAGACTCGCTCACGAATCCAGATGCTGTACATTTTTATTAATTTTTTAGTGCTTTTTTTTTCGAGATCTGGATCCATTTATTTGTTTTTTCCCCTAAAAATTTTGTTTTTTTTTAAATTTAGTTTCGGTCAACGAGGTCGAGGCGCTGCACGAGCTGTACAAAAAGTTGAGTTGTTCCATTATTGACGATGGGCTCATCCATAAGGTACTAACAAGTTTGATCGAAATATTTGTACAAATTTAAAGTGCATGAACAAATATGATATTTTTTTTAATGAAATATTGTGCAGGAAGAGTTGCAATTGGCATTGTTTAAGACACCATCTGGGGAGAACTTGTTTCTTGATAGAGTGAGTAGCGAGAACTTGTTTCTTGAGAGAGTAGCTACATTACGATGTGGAATTTATTTGGCAAAAGAAAGGTTAATTATTTCTATTTTCTTGAAAAAATAATAAATTTCTCAACCTGATTAGTTTTAGGCTTTTTATGCTCTTAGATTCTGTATGAGTTGCATAAGTTCGATTCCCTATTTCTTGAGAGAGTGAGTAGCACATTACAACTGGGATTTTGTTAGGCAAATGAAAGATTACGTTATTAGTGATTGTATATGTACCCTTAATCGATCAGCGAAAATTAGTTTCTATTTCCTTTGGTTTAGTATAATTTATAACCCTCAACGCTCAACCTAACTTTGGAGTCTTTTGGTGTAGTATGAAGGGATATCTGACACAGTATCAGAGCAACCTTGGTTTATTTTCCAATGGCGTAGAATTTAAATAAAACGAAAAAAACACCTACTGCTTAAGTCCAAGTTCTGGTCACTGGTCAGGACCTTCAGCCTGCGGGACATGTTAGAGTATAAGATTATAACCATCAACCCTAACCGTAACTTCGGAATTCTTGTGTGTTTAGAGGGACCTTTGACATGATAAAGAGGAAATTTCTCAATCTAATTAGTTTTAGGCTTTTTATACTCTTAGATTTTGTACAACTTGGATAAGTTTGCTTCCTCTTGCTTGCTTAATCTTTCCACCGAAGATTTCTCAATTTTAGATTTGTAAGCTGTCTAGCGGTCTTATTAGTCAGACCCAGCTAGATTTTGCTGCAGATTGCCTGTTTTGTTAATCCAGCCTGATGAATGTTTTCTTAAGTCCTCATTCTCTTAACCTAAACATTTATTAGCAATATTTTCTTCTTCTGCAGGTTTTTGATTTGTTCGATGAAAAGAAAAATGGTGTTATTGAATTTGAGGAGTTTATCCATGCGCTTAGTGTCTTTCATCCTTTTGCTCCTGTAGAGGACAAAATTGATTGTAAGAGCAGAGAATGCAAGAACACATGGTTAATGCACTGAGAAAAAGTAAAAATAAAAAATATTAAGGCTGACTTATTGTTTGTTTCTCTGAATTTCTTGCAGTTGCATTCAGACTATATGACTTGAGACAGACTGGGTTCATCGAACGTGAAGAAGTGAGTTTTGTAAAAGTTTCTTTGATGTTTATATGAAAATGGAATCATGGATTACCAGTAATATGGAAAATATCAATATAATTCCCACTTGCAACAGTGACAGCTGAGATTGTAGACATTTTCCTTCCTATCAGGCCTTGATTTTGTTGTTTTTTTCACTCCACGGAGCAAGTTTTGTAATCGAATTCTTCATACTGAATAGGATTGCCAAGTTATGAAGATTCTTCATACAGATGGTAGTAGAACACTGACATGACCTATCATCTACATGACATGATTACCTTATGTGTGGTAGCAGTAACATTCTTATATCTCCTACATCCTACTTCTTGTTAAATTTACTGCCTGGATAACTAAAAGAACATCCTTTCAGAACGTGTCTCTTTATTGAATCACCAATGTCTCTAAAATGGAGGAATCAACTAGTTAGGAATTCCCTTGGAAAGTATTAAGTTAAGATGTCAGGGAATGCATGAGAATACTTTATCAACAGCTCATACGCATTCTCTCAGATATTCCTTTCCTTTCCTGCATTATATAATATCTTTCCGTACACAATTCTCTTTTAAATGGCTACAGGAAATACCTCATGTTTTCAATGAAACTGCTATTTGTCCAATTTAAGGTCGAAGTGTTCTTTTTCACCTGATAGGTAGCTGCAGTTTTGTGCTACTATGGGATCTGATATTTCATCAAATGTGTTCCATCAGGAATGTTTCCCTTTTCCTCCGCAAGGCTTCTATTTTCAGGGAATCGCTAGGTTACATTTTCCTTTTTAATGCGGTAGCTTATTAGTGGTGCAGAGTGTCTTCTTCCATAGTCATATAAACAATACTAGATCTTCATTTGCACGGGAAGTGAGAAAACTGATTGATATTTCTAGAGGTTGAGTTCATGGCTTAGTTGTTTATACAATGGTGAATTCGATGTGAGGACATACTTTGGAAGACATCTTAGTTAGAAACCTATCTTTACATTCCACCGTAGAAAGTCTGTCTTAAGAGTATGCAGTTTATGTTTGTTACCGCTATTATACTATAGTCTAGGAATCACTGGCTTGGAAATTATGTAGATGGCGCTGAAGAAAATTGATAGAAATAACAAACCACCTCAAAAGTGCTGATGTTATTAACATTCAGGATTTGGTTGTATGTAGGAAAGTTATGAGTTGTAATTACAGCCTTCAGACTGCAAATGTGGAAGAACCTGTAAAACACATTGGACATGTTTGAGGATGACCTACTAATTGATGCCTTTTTAAAGCTTTCACTAGGGAATTTCACACCTTTTATTAACATTAGTAGTTTGATGTACTCTTATGCTAGCTACATAACCAGTGGATTTGCAACGAATCAATATCTTGTTTGTCTCAGTTAATCTTGACATTCTAAAGGTCAATTCATTTTGGTGCATATAAGTGAGTCAAAGTGTGGATGGTTTATTGTTCTTGGTCCATTTCTCTTTTGTTCTTTCTCAAGAAACATTGGGTAAATAAAGGAGATGTATTATTGAAAGATACAAACTTCATCTGATTGACAGGATATTAGAAAGTCTTCACCTCCCATCTGTGACTGAGTAGAGAAATAGACTTTTAGGATTGTGTTTGTTCTTCATTATCACTGTTCTCTTGTTTTCTTCCCGCCAAACTTAAACTGACAGACATGAATTGTGCCTAGCATTTGAATGTGACTAATTATAAGTATACTCAATGCACTGATAGAACAACAAAATCTTTGTCTATTCAGCATCTTTATGGGTCTCTTTATATTAAATCACTACTCTCTCTTTATTAAATCTATAACACTATTAACTATCATGTCCTCTCTAACCGCCTCAATCCATGTTCAAATTGTTCATCTCAAGTCCTTATTGCTTATTCAGAGATGACACTCAGCCTCCCTGGCACATGCCCAAGCGATGTCCAGCTGTTTTCCCTCATCTTATCCTATTTGAAGGTAGCATGATCATTGGATTTTTATGACACAATGCTGCAGTGCGCTAACAGGGGAAAACATGTGAAAATGTATATTTGTAAATTTCTCTGAATCGGTCATAAGTTTGCTATGAGCTGTGAATGAGTCAATTTAAACTTAACCTTGGTTACTTATTGTTGGTGAATTTAACCCTGAGATAGTCCACCCAGATGATGCTGCTGGATAGTTTACTTGTTTTTGTCATGGCTATTTCTTTCTTACTGCTTTAGTGAACAAATCACACACAATCTGAAGATGAAATAATACTTATTTGGTTTTTGGTTCTTTTTTTTTCATGCTATATCCATATATTCACAGGTAAAGCAAATGGTGATTGCAATTTTGATGGAGTCCGACATGAAACTGTCAGATGACCTTCTTGAAGCGATAATTGATAAGGTCTTTTTCCACTAGCAATATGTCTTCTTGATTCCTCGAATATTATTTGTAACTCATAATTCAGATCATTTGTTCATACCTGTGCAGACATTTGCAGATGCTGATGCTGATAGGGACGGAAGAATAAACAAGGATGAATGGAAGGAATTTGTTATGCGACACCCTTCTCTTTTAAAGAATATGACTCTTCCTTATTTGAGGTACACTGTTTGTATCATCCCGATCTTTATCCCCTCATATGGTCGGATTCTCATCAGTAGTATATAGTGTCTCTCTTTTGGTCATGCTTACTAGTACTATTATGAGATAAGAGGTATTTATACTGATATATAATGATCATTGTGAGGGTAGTAAAAAGTGTGGAGTAATGAAGGATATGCCCTAATTCTTATTCTAGTTGAGAGGGCAAAACTGTATGTTACAAGAGAGACTTTTTGCCCTTTTTTTCTTTTTTTATTCTAGAACACTCTAAACCATGACATAAGAATAGAATTTGAACTCACATAATTAAATATTCATCATATTACATATGATAAGAGATTTATAAATATAAAATGATAAGCTTTTAAAAAAACAACTATTAATATGTGTCAATAAAAACATAATCTTTTTAAAAAAGAATAACTATGACCACTTTAAAGTGCAGTCCTTCATTTTAAATAGGAGAATTTTTTAAAATAAGTACTTATATTTTAAACTATTGGGAAAAAGCAATTCTCCATCATGATTTTAACCAATATTAATAAATGGACAACAACATTCTCATGCTCCATTAACTTTATTATTATGTCTCAGATCTATAATAATTATACAATATTACATTTATAAATACTATATTTTAAAATGTATGGAGTATTTTTTAGCTAATTTAAACTTCGTAATGTAAAACTTTAGGCATTTCGATGCAACTAACCCTTTTTTTATAATACTTAGAATAAATAACTTAATTTCTAAATCACATGCATTCACACGTCATAATGCTCGTATCAGGAAGAAAAGAAGCATTTTATGAGTATCATTTTCTGCATTTATTGGACATCCAAGCAAATATGGATAGTGGATAATATCTTCATATTCTTATAGTTGGCAATCTGCTCAATTCCCAACCTTAAGTGATTGTGTTGCATAAGTTCACGCAAACAACAGTGCACGCGTAATCTTTCCTCCCTGTAGGTATCTTTTTCTCTCATGATTATAGCATCGCCAAGTAAAGGAAGGTTCTCGTTTTCAAGAGTTTCTTCCTGATATTTTGGTTTTTGAAAACCCCACGAGTAACTACGTGCATTGTCTAAGAATCATTGTTCCAAAAAATATTATCATGTTAACTTATTGATTTTTAATTATTATTTAATAATACTAAATTGTGTATAACTTTTAGAATAAAAATTAAGTACAAAATCATTATTATTTGCAATATAATGAATACAACAACATTGCAACACTTAAGCCTTGTGCAATATATGATATGTATATTTTATTTTAATGAACTTAAAGCATAAATTCAAGTTCTAATTGAAGAATATCATAAAAAATGAAGTATTGTAGCCTTCTTTAATAAATAGTTATATTAAAAGTCAAGTTTATCATTTTGATAAAAATGTAATAAAAGATATTCCTGGTAGCACAGTATGGCACTAGTTATAGATAAGTTTATGACGGAAAACTTGCAACTTTTCTATGTTACACTCAATAGCTTTACAGAGCCTATTATCGGAAATTCTTTCTATTGCATCTGCTCTTTATGGTCCAAAATTTTATGATTGCTCTTGCAACTTAGTGTATGTTGAAAATGGTAATCAGAGAGGATGCTTAGTTTCCTCTCTTGGATGTTACTTATAATATCATAAATAAACCAACGTGGGACTAAATATACATAAAGAAACAACTTTCAACACTTCCTCTTAAGCTGAGCATATATATTTTATATATTCAATTTTGTTACAAATAAAATGCACACACTTTAATTTGTAACGAGGCTTCAAAAACTCAAAAGTAGTCTTGATCTTGTTATCTTTCACTTGGATGTCTTCAAATCAGCTGATCTCTCTAGGACTCCGCCAATCAAATGACTCTCTTCAGGGATTCATCAACAATTGATCATCTCTAGGATCCACCAAACAAATGATCCTCTTCAGGGATCCATCAACAAACGATCTTCTCTGGGATCTACCAAACAAATGATCTTCTTCAATGATTCATCAACAAACGATCCTTTCTGGGATCCACCAAACAAACAATTCTCTTCAGGGATCTGATCCTTCTTTAAGGATCCGACAATAAATGATCATTCTTTAAATATCTAACAAACAAATGATTATTCCTTAGAGAATCCAATAATAAATGATCCTTCTTTAAGGATCCAACAATAAATGATTCTTCTTGGATCTAACAAATAAATGATTATTCCTTGAAAGATCTAATAACAAAGGATCCTTTTTTAAGGATCCACCAAATGAACTGAGAGAACAATCTTATCCAAAATGAACCAACTGAACAATTTTTACTAAATCAAACATCAAAGCGAACCAACGGAACGATCTACATCAAACCAATTCCCAAAATCCAAACCAAACAAACTAATTTTGCGCTATATCGATCACAAAGTATGTCAAATGATGGATGAACAGTGTTTCTGATGAACAGTACCCGAGGATGAACAATACCTTGTTTTTTTCGAGCGGGTCTAGTAGGAGTGGATATGAACAGTGCTTCTGATGAACATTGCATATCTTTGAACAGTGATCAGAAGTGGTGACTAGAGTTGTCCGCTGAGGATGGAGGCTTAGAGTTTGATGGTGGTGGGTGGCGACTAAGGTTTCGATATGAGTTGCACAAATTTCATGTGGACCCCACTTCAACTCTTGCACAGAGTGAAGGTGCCCCCTGGAGATATGCAATAAGGTTGTTGGTTTGGATGGACGGTTGGGATTTGATGAAGGATCGGGTGGATGGCTCGGATGCATGCTAAAAATAGTAATCAGAGAGGATGCATAGTTCCCCCCTGGATGTTGTTTATAATATCATAAATACACAAAGAGACTTGTCCCTAACCAATGTGGGACTAAACATACATCAAGAAACAACTCTCAACAGTGTATATTATTACGCAACATACGAGTTCAACTGCATTGGTCTGGCATTTTTTTGTTACTATTTTTCTGTTAAATAAATACACTTCATTTGGTTGTACTCCTCGCCAGGATTGGTTCCGTTTCCTGAAATATAAACTTCAATTGCCTTCAGATTCCGTTATGCTGCTTCACAAACTCACTGTACATCCACACACAAACACGAGTTAGATAGAGATTTTTTATAACTTTCTAAATTAATGGAATGGAAATTGTTTTCTCCAATGCTGATACTTTGTTATGTTTTAGGGACATCACAACTGCATTCCCAAGTTTCGTCTTCAACACTGAGGTTGAGGATTAAAGAAACCCATGCATAAATCCAAGATATCTAGTGAACTGCTGAGTCAGTACCTTAATGGCCATGAGATGGAGATGAATTGATCTCTCAAAGGGTGATTGGCTGAAGTCAGAGGAGGCAGTTAAATGAGAAGTAGATGAATTGTCATTTTCCTCTTCAAGCTTCCATCTGCTCATCAACTCAGACTGTGCTGGACCATTCATCAGTGGTGGAAGTGCAATTGCTATTTTTTTCCTGATTGGTTCGAACCTCCTTAAAGAGGGAGGGAAAATCCAATGTGTGTGGAACTATGAACTAACATAACTGTAGTTCTTAAACTAATTTATTTATGATTTTCATTGCTGTAAATATTGTGGAGGAATGATTGGTTGTTTCTAAAACCATCAATCTCATATTTAATTTATTGTTTTGTCTAGTAGTAAAATCCTTAGTTATGCTTTATCCTGACCTTGAAGGGATTAGTTTGAAGTTTTGAACAGTGTTTTCCTCTGCTTACAAGTAGGCATTGTTACCAGTACAAAATTGAGATGCTTGTTTGTGTTTCTTGCTATTGAACATATTATGAACGCAAAGAACAAAAGTATGTACTATTAAATTTTGCAGAAAGTTCTGTGGAGACTGGAGAGTAGTTTATCCTTCTTTCTCCTCTTCTCGCCCTGTCCTAGAACAACCTTTCTGGTTTAGCCATATCATGTTGAAAATTTTAGCTCTGTTTAGTTGTTTGTCTTTTTTTTTTTAAATTTCATATGCATTTCCTTTTATCATAAAATTATGTCATTCTGTTTTGTAAGTAGATAGGATGACTTATGAGTATATTTTGATTGTCTATAAATTTATTTACTTCAGTTCTTGCATTGTGCATTTATTGCGCTCTCATGTAATTTTTCTTTCAGAAAAACAGGTTGAGAGCCCTTTTTAAGGGGTTATTCCAACATCTTGCTTTTGATTCACCTTCATGGTTGTGGGAGGCGGTTTTCAAATCTAGGCAACTTGTTTTTAGGGTGTTTCTAGGCTTAATTTCAGAAAACCTGCCTCAACTTTGGGGGTTTTGGCTAATTACCCAGTTAACTATTTTAATTCCACAAACTCGAGGGGGGTGTTTGCACATAACCCCCCTGAGCTTCTTTTATTCCACTAAAATGCTTGAAGGTTTTTCATTTTTAACCTAAAGTAACACTTAATGAGTCATGTGCCAAGCACATGACTGAAAAGGCAAAAATACCCCTCGGCCATCAAAAACCCTTTTATCATTTGAATCCATGGTATGGTTATTTGGAGGATTTTCTCCCAGTTTCTTTGGCTGTTGTTGGTTCTCCTTATAATTTCATATATAAGAGGGATCATTTTCTTTTTTCCGGAATTTCATTGCACGTCCCCACTCATGCCTAAAAATATTAATACTACGGCAGGAGTAGCCTCATAAAAATGAAGTACACTGGGGGGACGTTACTGTAAGTGGTTTTGGCCTCATGGGCCAAATCTGTAACCCGATCCGTTAAGAATCCAACCCGGTTGTTGGGAATATCCCACGTTCTGGGATTTCTTCCGTTAGAGAACGGGCCTTACGGAGAAAGTGGTTTAGAGAGATACTTGGGCAGATTTTTTGGGGACGCAGGTGTTGAGGGAATGCCTATAAATTGAGAGGAGTTCTTCTCCTCTAAACAAATAGAAAATCGATCTCTTCTCCGGAGTCCCAAAAGAAATCTCCGATCTTCTTTCCCCTTCACTGGTATCAGAGCCATACGATCTTTCCTTGAAAAAAAAAACTCACGGTTCTTCCACAAACCCCAGCCTCCCTCCCTCCCATTGCCGCGGTGCTCTCCGACCAAATCACAGCCGCCCAATCGAGCTACCTCCTTCAACTCTCCGGATCTCCACTTGCCACCTGTTCACCGACACCATCTCCGTCTTCCTCTGTCTGCTCTTCCGCTATCGTCCCGTGCTCACAACCTACCCGCAAACGCCCTCTGGCAGGACTTCACATCTCTAGCATTTGCCCCCTCACTGTAAGTATCAATCTTAGAACTCACCTTTAGCAAATCTCGTTTTGGGATATTTGTGTTTTCTGGAAGTTTCTCTCCTCTATAAAACCCTTAATTTCGTACATAGATTTGTAAAGTTATTTACTTAGTTATTTAACTGGTCCATCATCCCATTGATTTATATTATAGAGTTTTTTCTTTGCTGGTTGAAAAGAAAACTTGGGGCTGTTTTGAAAAAGGGAAAGAATTTGTTTGTGGATGAAATTATATGTTTATAGTAATATTCTATAACTAGTTTGTATATTCATACCAGGATCTAAAAATTTACAGTTTTTTGCTTCAGTTGGAAATCCCGTTTTTTTTAATTAATCTTGTTGTTATCATATTTTTTTTATATATTTTATTATCACAGTTACAATAAAAAAATAAAAAAAATAAAATAAAATAAAAATTGTTTTAATATCAACTACTTAAGTTAATTTTTTTTAAGTTAGTTTTTATTCTTTAATAATCTAAAATCAATTCTATTTGGAATATCATACAGCTTAATTATCATCATGGCTAGTAAATTGATTGCATCTGAACTGGCAAAGATAGAACGCCTTAATGGTTCCAACTATGATATGTGGCATAGGAAGATTAAGTACGGACTTATCCATGACAATCTAGATAGTGTTCTAGATGTTTCTGCACCAACTCTTGGTGATGATCCCACTGACGCTCAGAAAAGGGAGCTTGATCAGTGGCAGCTTAAGGACAATAAGGCTAAAAGCCTAATGTTAATGTTCATGGAAGATAGTTTAATCAAAATTTTTGAAAACTATAATACGGCTAAGGAAATGTGGCTTGCAGTTAAAGAGAAGTATGATACTACCTCTAAGGTGAACATACAGCTCTTGATGCATAGATTTAATTCAAGCCGTATGCAAGAAGGTGAAGATGTTACCGAACATGTGAACAAGATGATTGTCATGGCTAAGGACCTAGCTTCAGCAGGATCTGAAATTCCTGAGAAATTACAGGTGGCAACTATTTTGAATAGCTTGCCACCGTCATTAGATATGGCTGCCACAACTCTTAGGCTTAATGGAACCATTAAACGTGTTATTGACTTGCCAGCCCAGTTAGCAATGGAACAAGATTTACTAGCTAGAAGAAAAGGTTCAGATGTGAACCTTGTGCAACAAGAAGAAGCAAATGCAGCTCACTATCGCAAGGCACAAGGAACTCATCAGTTTGGACCTGTCAAGCCTTCCTTCAAAGGACCTGGCCAGCAACGTGCTCGCGGTAAGAAAGGACCTCCTGGATCATGCTATATCTGTAGGAAGTTCGGCCACTTCAAAGCCAACTGTCCACAGGCAAAGAACATGGGCGGTCCCAAACGCCCAGAACAAGGAGGATCCGGTAAGCGGGAGTTCATCGGCGTCATTGAGTGCAATGCTGCAACTACTGACGCTGGTGGCTGGTGGATTGATTCGGGAGCTACCCGACATATTGCAAAGACGAAGGAAGGGATATGCGACTTCAAGGAGCTGAAAAAGGGAGATCAAAGGATTTACATGGGAAACAATACCTATCTAGATGTTGAAGGTATTGGTTCGTACAGATTGGATCTTGGGGACAGCATCATGGTTCTCAAGGAAGTGTTTTATGCACCTGGCATAAGACGTAATCTGATCTCCGTCCCAGCTCTCCTGAAGAAAGGCCTTGAAGTTAGGTTTTACAACAATAGGGTCTCTATTGGGAAAGACAAGAAAGTGTTTGCTATGGGCAAGTTTGTACCCGAACATGATTTGTTCTGTCTTTCTGTTGTAAAACCTGAAATTTACAATAAGAATTCTGATTTGCTTTATTCCTCGTGTCTTTTATCTGATTTTGATCTATGGCATATGAGACTAGGACACCCTGGTAATAGAAAGATAGATCAGATAATTAAAATGAATTTGTTACCAAATCTGACAGGTGTAAGGACATTACCCTGTAAACACTGCTTAACAGGAAAAATGACTAGAAAGTCATTTTCTGAAGGTCAGAGGGCAAGTGAACTTTTAGAGTTAGTTCATTCTGACATTTGTGGTCCGTTAAGCATAAAGACACGTGGTAATAAAGAATATTTTATAACTTTCATAGATGATTATTCCAAGTATACTTTTGTGTATCTTTTAAACAGAAAATCAGAAGCATTTGAATGTTTTAAAAGATACAAGACAGAAGTAGAAAGGAAACTTGGAAGATATATTAAGGTGTTAAGAACTGATAGAGGTGGAGAATTCAATTCAAAGGAATTTGAAAACTGTTGCATTCATTGTGGTATTAAGAGACATACAACTATGCCTTACACGCCACAACAGAATGGTGTGGCTGAAAGAAAAAATAGAACATTGATGAATGCAGTAAGATGTATGTTGTCACATTCTGGTCTCTCCAAGGATTTTTGGGGAGAAGCAGTATTGACTGCGAATTATATTTTGAATAGGATTCCCACAAAATCAGTCGAGTCAACACCGTATGAGATTTGGAATGGACACAAACCTGAATTAAGTCACTTAAGAAAATGGGGTTGTGTTGCACATGTTCTCATTCCATATCAAGTTAGAGATAAGCTGGATCTCAAAACCTTAAAGTGTAGATTTATAGGCTATTCTGAAAAGTCTAAAGGATATAGGTTCTTTCATGAAGAGAAAGGGGTCATTGAAAGTAGAGATGCTACTTTTCTAGAAAATCTAGAGGAAAAAGAACAAGTTCAAGAGGCAGTACAACCTCTGTTAGACTTAGATGATGTTCCCAATGATGACCTGGACATAGTGGATGAATTAAATTATCCAATAATGGAAGATGAGCCCTTAAATGAGAATATGCCTATGGTAAATCAACCAGTTGAACCTGTCCAACCTGTCAACATTAGTGGTAATAAAAGACCCAGAACAACACCTGCATGGATGGATGATTATTATCTGTATTCATGCGAATCATCTTGTTTCTCGGTAGACATTGACATAGATGAGCAAGCTGATCCCTTGAATTATGTGGATGCTATGAACACACATGAATCGGAACAATGGCTGGAAGCCATGAAAAGGGAGCTTGACTCAATAGAGAGAAACAATGTATGGGAGCTATGTGACTTACCAGAAGATAGGAAGTCCATAGGATGTAAATGGGTGTTAAAGAAGAAATATCGGGTTGATGGGTCTATTGATACATTTAAAGCCCGATTAGTTGCTAAAGGCTTTACTCAGAAGGCAGGTATAGATTATCAGGAGACTTACTCTCCGGTGGCTAAGTTTGCTTCTATAAGAATTATCTTAGCAATTGTTGCACATCTTGACTTGGAACTTTTCCAAATGAATGTCAAGACTGCATTCCTCAACGGAGAGTTGAAGGAAGTAATATATATGAATCAACCTGAGGGATTTCAGGTTGAAGGACAAGAAAACAAAGTGTATAAATTAAAGAAATCTTTATATGGTTTAAAACAGTCATCTAGACAGTGGTATCTCAAATTTCACAATACTGTTATCCAACTTGGTTTTGTTGCTAATAAATTGGATAACTGTGTATATGTCTTGAAGAGTGGCAGCGGTTTTACAATATTATCCTTGTATGTGGATGATATTTTGCTGGCTGGAAATGACATAGAAGTCCTGAACAGAATCAAATCAGCACTTAGTAGTGAATTTGAGATGAAGGACATGGGAGATGCATCCTATGTTCTTGGTATACAGATCCTTAGGGATAGAAAGTCTAGAATGTTAAGTTTAAACCAAGAAAGGTATTTGCATACAATACTTAGAAGGTTTGGGATGCAGAATTGTAATCCTGCGCCAACACCTTTGGTTATGGGAAAACGGCTGTGTAAAGAACAATGTCCTGGAGAGGGGCAAAAACCGCTTAGTGTCCCGTATGCACAAGCTGTTGGAAGCTTGATGTATGCAATGTTGTGTACTAGACCAGACCTAGCATATGCGGTAAGTTTGGTTAGTAGATATCAAAGTAATCCTGGTCCAGCACATTGGGAGGCTGTTAAGAGGATTTTGAAGTACCTGAAAGGTACTGTGCACCATAAGTTAGTTTATCAAGCAGATTCGCTTGAGGTTCTTGGTTACTCCGATGCTGATTTCGGAGGAGACAAAGATGACGGGAAGTCCACTTCCGGACATTTGTTCATTTTTGGTGGTGCAGCTGTTTCTTGGGGAAGTAAGAAACAGGGATGTGTGGCAAGATACACACAAGAAGCTGAGTACATAGCCTGTAGTATGGCCACTACTCATGCAGTCTGGATAAGACGGTTCCTAAAGGACTTGAATCTCAATTTGGTGGATGGACCAATTGAGATATACTGTGATAATCAAGCAGCCATCAGCTTGATCAACAGTGGTGCAAACAGTTCTAAAGGAAAACATATTGAGATACAATATCATTATATTCGTGATATTGTGGAAAAGGAAGAAGTCTGTGTGACTTATATTCCTACTAGTGATATGATTGCTGATCCCTTGACGAAGGGTATCCCAGCAGGTACATTCATCAAACATGTTAGTTTGATGGGACTTAGAAATGTCTAAGTCAAGGAAACTTTCATGAAAAATGAAAGGAGACGATCATGGATAATGATTGTACTCGATTTATTCATGTAGAGTGAAAATATGCATATATCTCACGGATAGTGGGAGTATAAAATTACATCTTGAGTCACATCTCACGGATAGTGGGAGTGTGTGCTTGGAAAGTATTTGGCCATTTCGGCCAAGTGGGAGATGTAAGTGGTTTTGGCCTCATGGTCCAAATCTGTAACCCGATCCGTTAAGAATCCAACCCGGTTGTTGGGAATATCCCACGTTCTGGGATTTCTTCCGTTAGAGAACGGGCCTTACGGAGAAAGTGGTTTAGAGAGATACTTGGGCAGATTTTTTGGGGACGCAAGTGTTGAGGGAATGCCTATAAATTGAGAGGAGTTCTTCTCCTCTAAACAAATAGAAAATCGATCTCTTCTCCGGAGTCCCAAAAGAAATCTCCGATCTTCTTTCCCCTTCAGTTACAGCCTTACCCCAAAACTAGGCTCAGTAAAGGAGCATAGAGTGTTTGGAGCAACATTATTTGGCATCAATTCTTTTGATTTAATTAATGGTTCAAAATAAACTCAAAACTGGAATTTAGACAAGAAAAATTCAACGGTGCATCAGTATTTTGCCTCTGTGGTAGTCCATGAATTTAGAATTCATCTTTTTGTCTTTGTTCCCCATGGTAATTTGGATTTTTGTAGGGAATACCTTGAGTAAAAAGGAGGTGCAATTTTCTCAATGTCTGATTGAATCCTTGAAGGAAATGAACATGTTATTTGAGGCTCTGTGCTTAAGATTTGTCCTAACTTTGTGAAAAGAAAGAGCGTATTCTGTACTTCTTCTGATTCTCAAGAAAAGTTGGACATTTTGTAAGAAAGAATTGTTTGTTGAATATTAATTCTGATTTCAGTTCGGATCCTCAAGTGTATCTTACAAACTTGTGACGAGGATGTAAGTAGATTTCCAAGAGCAAGTCATGCTTAACCTCCTGCGATTGAAATGAACGCAAATCCGAGTGCAATTGAAATGTGCTAATATGATCTTAAAATTCTCAATTGAGCTCCAAAATGGCGTGAAAACTGCAGTCTAGTAAGTATTTCTATGTTCAGTGAGAACTCTCAGCTGCATGCGCCAGCTGAAACTTTCAGGGTTTCTCAGTAACAGATCAGTGTACTGCAAGCTTTACTCAGCCCATTGGCACTAGCTAGCAGTCCTGGATCAGATTTTGATGATCAAATGAGTGAGAGAGTGAAAGAGGTCAGAGATCTTGATTTTTGATGATGTATGTGTGATAGTATTTAATGAGGGTCAATGATGAAGAGGGTGCGTCCAAGATACCGTTGCTCTCAACAGAAGCAGCCAAAACCATCAGATCACGGCTCATGGAGCTAACAGACACTATTGACACAGTGCGTGTCCCTGCATTCTACTTGGGGACCAGACGCCTCTCTCTCTAGGTCTCTTTCTCTCGCATCTCGGATCACGAGTGATTTGCATCGGTGTAACGTATCACCTCTTAGTATCGTAGATGTACGATCGATCATACAAGATCAGATGATCGAATGTTCTTGATGATCAAAATTGAGATAATATGTGCTTGATATGTGCCAAAAAGTATACTAGGAGCTAAACTATGCAGCTTGCGTTATGTTAATAACTTTTCTTATTTTCACTTCTCTATTTCCTCGTTCTTATCAAATAATCAGCCTACAGCTTCAAGAAGTTGGAAAACGTAAAGTTATTATTATATTAATGTGTGGAGTTACAGGTTGTATGCTGACATTGTGAATCTTTAGTAAGTCTATTGGAGAAATCTCTTCCATACATGAGGAACTGGTATTATATGTTCTGGATTCTCACAATAATCGAACTCATAGAAGATGAATTATTTTGTTAATAGGGAATATTCACTCTCATGGCCATGGGAGATGATGGTTAAAATGATTTTAATTGTAAGAGAAATAAGTGGTATACTAGAGTTTGTACATACACGCCCTCCTATCATATTGCTTTGTGACATTTTGTAAAATACCATTGTATGTAAAGAATTTACTTTGATTTTAGAGGAAACCAAACAAATTTACTCTTGGTTTGTTTTTTTTTTTTTTTTACTTCTTTGAGGGTTTTCTAAATACAGCTCTTGATGGAATATTCCGAATGAAAGGTAGGAGCAAGAATTTTAAGAGTACGGTTATAGCTTATATGTAAAACTAGTCGGTTGCCTTAAAAGAGACCAAACGGAACAACTTTAGACTCCACAATCAATATCACATGGTACAACCACAAAATAATTGTTACCTAAACTCATTGGCTTATTTTGGTAGAGCACTTTTAAGGAACTAGACATCTCTTTCAGGACTATCCAGTGTAACAGTAGAATCTGGTTATGAATCAATACAGCTAATCCTATGGCCTGCTAAAAGCATTGTTGTTAGGGGTGCTAAACCGTATCCGTATACGAGGAAATATCTGTAACCGTATCCGTTAGGATATGGCTATGGTTACTCATATCTATAACCGATAGGATATGGTTATGAATATGGTTTTGTAGTGAAATATTTGTATCCGTATCCGAAATGTCTGAATGCACATTAGTCATATTCTTACGATAGTTTCGATTCTTAAATTATGGATTTATGGTTAATTTTGATAATCGAGATGTCTAATCTAGTTTTTTTAGCTATAATGGACATATTAAGGACCTCTTTCGTATCACATGAACTATGTTTTTCTCAATATTATCTAGTTTTCTCATATTCGTTTTGTATCTGCACGCATATCCGCTTATATATCCGCATCCATCTCCGTAACCGTATCCGATTTTAGCGGATATGAATATGAGTTTTCCTTACCGAGATATATCTGTATCTGTTTTCGTATCTGTATCCGTATCCAAGATAATTAAGCGGATATGCATATGGTAAGCATCATATCTGAGCCGTATCCGGACCGAATGCACCCTAAATTGTTGTCCTTTGGAAGGTTTGGGTGGGTGTAAAATTATAACTCTCAGTACTCTCCGCAACTTCGGAGTTTTGGTGCACTGAGAGTCCTCCGACGAGGTATTAGAGTAGCACAAGTTCAATTCTCACAGGTCATGAATTTAGAAAATTTTTAATATAGTTGTTGTTAGCGTCTGTGGCTAAATCTGGAATAAAATAGATAAATCTGTTAGAGAGCTGATGTGCTATATTTTAAAACTTTTTTTTTAAGTTTAGCTGATGTGCGTTTATGAAACGCTATGCTTAAAGCAATATTTGACCTACTTCGGTGCAAGGATTCCAAGGACAAACTACTTTTAGGAACTACATTACAGTACTCTGATGTGCAATGACCCAGTACTGTTAAGATCTCCTCGATCTATAAGACCTTTCGGTCTAGGCAAAGAACTCCTCGATCTGTTAAAACCTTTCGGTTCAATAACCTTTTGGTTCAAGCAGAAATCTCATCGATCTGTTAAAACTTTCGGTTCAATAACCTTTTGGTTCAGGCAAAGATCTTTCGATTTGTAAAAACCTTTCAGTTCAGAGCTATGTTCCTTCAGGCACAGACTAAAGGTTTCACGCTTTCAGACTCTGCAGCAACAGCACAACAGCATAAAACACTTGTGTGTTTTTCGTATCTCTTTTTTTTATCTCTTGTATCAAACAGCTCCCCAAGAGGCACTATATATAGGTCTCTAAGACCAACTCAGAGGTCACCCACATTTAATATGACCGTTACAAACAAAATAGAAATTATTACAATTATATTTGTAACGGTAAATAACATAAATGTTGTAACTGCTGCATACAGTAATGTCTGAACGCGAGGATCACGATCCTGCGCAACACGAGAGTCGCGTCCAGCCTCACGCGAACGCGAGGGTCTCGTTCCCTCTTGTGAACACGATGGTCACACCCTCATGCGAACGCGAGGCTCGTCCGCATGCTGCAAAACAGATTGCAAGGTAGTCTGCGTGGAAGTCTGTGTGGCAGCCGCGTGACGCCACCTAGCCCTGATGTCTTCGTATAAAGTACAAAGTATGCCTAACAAAACGTCACTTAGCGCCTCAGCCCGATTAGCCCCGATCCTCGGTCCATTGGCCCACGGTTCACAAGCACATGGCCCACGAGAACTTATAATGGATTCATTAAATAAAAACAATTCTCGACTTGTCGTTGGCAAGTCTCAAACACAAGACCTTTAACTTTTACTTTCCACTACACTACTAAGGATTTCTGAAAAATATAAGTAGTTAATAAATACATAATTTGAAAACTCATTTTTGGAAAGTGGTTTTGACCAAAAATATCCAACAATCCCCCACAAGTTTTTAAACTAGCGTCGTGTAACGGTGCCGTTGTTTCAATCATTGTACATAAGGTAGATGTCGTAAGAACTTGAATCCCCCTTAGACCAACTGAATAAAAGATAGATGTATAGTGACGTAGAGACTTGAACTAGCATATGTCTAAAATCCAGCGATCACACAAGATCAAACTCTTCTGTGATAGTTTTTACTTTGAACCACACTTGCCTTTGCCTTTGCCTTTACCTTAGCCTTGCATATTTATGGCCTTGTGCATGTCCTGGTTTCAGGTAGGGCTCTAGGTATCTTTCCACAAAACACCATAGGAGACGACCAAATCTCCACTCAGGCATATGTGAGTTCTTTAGGCATGTTTCCTATCAAACATCCTGCATCCGGGATGCTTTAAACTCATTAAGGCTTAAAAGCCAACCTCTCTCATGATAAGATTCTAAGTGAGTCCTTTACGTGTGTTTCCTATCTAACACCCTACATTCAAAATTCTTTGGACTCATTAAGGCTTAACAACCATCCCCTTTATACGATAGGATCGGTGAGTCCTTTAGGTATGTTACCTATCCAACAGCCCGCATCCGAAATGCTATGGACTCATTAAGGCTTAACAGCCATCCTCTTTACCATGATAGAATTTCACTTGTAAATCTTACTTAACTTTTGAACCAATCATCTCATCATTAATAACGTAAGCTTTGAACTAATAACTTGATGTAAATGGTAAGTATTTGTAAGACACACCAAACTTTGCAAATCTTACTTGACTTTTGAACCAATTATCTTATCATTAATAGCATAAGCTTTGAATTAATAACTTGATGCACATGGTAAGTATTTGTAAGACTCACAAAACTTTGAGACCTATTCTAGCAGACGTCCTTTTGTTTATGTTCTTTTTCAGACCCTTAGTCAAAAGATTAGCCACATTCTCTGAAGACCAGACGCCAATCACGGAGATAACTTCTTGGCAAATAAGTTCTCTTAAATAGTTATGCTTCAGACGAATGGTCCACTTCTTTCCATTGAACATCGAGTTTGCCACCATAGCACTCGCCACCTGATTATCACAATAAATAGTAATTGAGACATGCAATTCTGTTAATAGAAGGTCTCGAAGAAAACAATTGAGCTATTCAGCTTCATCTCCTGCAGCACAGAGTGCGAAGAACTCAAATTCCATCGATGACTCTGTAATCATAGTCTACTTCTAAGACTTCTACGAGACGGCAGCTCCACATATGGTGAAGACAAATCCTCCAGTAGATCTGCACTCATCTGGTTTTGAGCACCAGCTCACATCTGAATAGCTTTCGATTACAGCTGGATATCCAGTGTAGAATAGGGTCAGACCTGTAGTTTCTTTCAAATATCTTATCAATCTCTGAACAACATCTTACCAGATTTTGAGCACCAGCTCACATCTGAATAGCCTTCGATTACAGTTGGATCAGTAAAAAAAGCTTCTCCTCATCCTTGTATTGATCCTCTAGAGCAATTCAGATTTCCTTTGCAGATGGCTTATTAGTGTAAGCATCTACCAGATGATCGACTAGACAGTTAAAAAAAAAACTCTTACAAAAATGATCATTTTTAGCCCAAGAGGCTTCAGACTCAGAATCTTCTTCAAAGTTGGGTTTCTTCTCAGAAACGACATAGTAGATTTTTAGGAGTTGCAATCCCAAAAATTTCTTTTCGACGTCATGCGTTAAAGTTGGATCAGTCAAAGTTTTCTAACTTGAGACAGTCCACTCTAAGCGTTCTCGCAAGATCCATTGTAGATCAGAAATATTGTTTTAAGATTGTTAGGGTTTGTGGCTAAATCTGGAATAAAACAGATAAATCTGTTAGAGAGCTGAAGTGCTATATTTTAAAACTTTTTTACAAGTTTAGCTGTTGTGCGTTTATAAAACGATGTGCTTAAAGCAATATTTGGTCTACTCCAACGTAAGGATCCTAAGGTCAAACTGCTTTCAGGAACATCGGTACAATATTCTGGTGTGCACCGACCCAGTACTGTTAAGATCTCCTCGATCTATAAAACCTTTTGGTCAAAGCAAAGATCTCCTCGGTCTGTTAAAAACTTTCAGTTCAAGCAGAGATCTCCTCGATCTGTTAAAACATTTCGGTTCAATAACCTTTCAGTTTTCTTTCGATCTGTAAAAACCTTTCGTTTAAGAGCTATGTTCCTTCGAGCACAGACTAAAGCTTTCATGCTTTCAAACTCTGCAGCAGCAGCATAACAGCACAAAGCACTTGTGTGTTTTTCGTATCTCTTTTTTTATCTATTGTATCCAAGAGCTCCCTAAGAGGCACTATATGTAGGCCTATAAGACCATCTCAAAAGTCACTCATATTTAATTTGACCGTTACAAACATAATAGCAATTATAACAATTATAATAGTAACGGTAAATAACATAAATGTTGTAACTACTGCATGCAGTAATGTCTAAACGTGAGGGTCGCAATCCTACGCAACACGAGGGTCGTGTGCAGCCTCGTGCGAACGCGAGGGTCGCGTTCCCTCTTGTGAACATGACGGTCGTACCCTCATACGAACACGAGTCTCGTCCGCATGCTAGGAAGCAGACTGTGCGCCTAACAAAGCGTCACTTAGCGCCTCAGCCCGATTAGTTCCAATGCCTGGCCCATTAGCCCACGGCTCACGAGCCCACGGCCCACTGCCTACGGCCCACGAGAACTTATGAGAGATAAATTAAATAAAAATAATTCTCGGCTTGTCGTTGGCAAGCCTCGAACACAGGACATTTGAGATATCAAAACTTTAACTTTCTGTTACGCTACTAAGAATTTCTAAAAATATCAGTAGTTAATACAAACATAGTTTAAAAAATCAATTTTGGAAAGTGGTTTTGACCAAAAATATCCAACAGCTACTTGAATCCATACTTGAGCCCATAAAACGTGCACTCAACATGCAATGACGTGTTAGAGTATAAAACTTTATCCCTCAACCCTCGATACTACTTTAGAGTTTTGGTACGAGTGTCAAAGAGCTAGCAATCTTCTATAACTTTGGGATTTTTGGAATGCCTCCATGCAAAATCTCCACCTCCAACATCTTTTAATTCTTGCAGTAATTCAGGATTTTGTTAGATAGGGGCCCTTCTGAATTCTTGGAATGTTGTGGGGATCGCTTTTATGACCAAAGCTTTTTATGCTATGTGATGTCTCTCTCAACTTGTAAGAGGGGAGTCATGCGATTGCTCTTCTTGCCTTTCTCATCTTAGATTTCCCTTATCCTCAGTCATTTCATTACCCCTTGCATTCTTATTTATATATATGGCCTTTGTTTGTTAGTTAGCTTTTTACCTTCAAATCTCTATAAGCATTTCTATATATAATACTCTCTCTCACTCCCTCCCTCCTCTCTCTCTCTCTCTCTCTCTCTCTCTCTCTCTCTCACCTCATGATCTCCATGGAGGAAAATTATCAGAATCAAAACCATTTCCCTCCTACTACTATATCAGCCGATACTTCATCACTCTCATGTCCATTTCGACTTAATCCTTGTCAAGATCAAGAAGAAAATCATTTGCTTCATCATCATCATCATCATCAAGAGGTAGCTACTGCATATTAAGTTATGATATTGCACGAAAAAAAACTATGCAACATTTTTTTTAAACTTTATGAGTTCTTAGTTTGGTTTGCAGACAAATGATCTCATGTCAGTTGGAGGACCGAGCAGTCATTCTGCACTCAATCAAACTACCAGTAACCATAATCAGCAAATTGAAGATGAGCATGCACAGGGATCAACTAAGTGGATGTCCTCGAAGATGCGATTAATGAGAAAAATGCTAGGCACAGATCAAATTCTCACTAACAAACAAAGAAGATCACAATCTCTCCAAGATCAAACACAGCTTAATCAAGCAAGCGGCAGCAGCAACATTTCATCCAATGAAATCATCAGGGTATGCTCTAGTTGCAAAACTACAAAGACCCCTCTATGGAGAAGTGGCCCTCAAGGCCCCAAGGTGAGAAATTAAATTCATGATCGTAATATATTAGAGAATATCATATGTTCTTGAAGTCCTTGCCTTTGCACCAAAACTCCAAAGTTGACGTGATTGTTATAATTTTATACCCTGAGCCAAAACCTAGACTCACAGGCCGATATCTTTTTTTTCCAATCTGCTTGAGAAATTTATGACTAAGATTTGATCTTAGATTGCGGTGATATCATCTTAAAATCTCCATCAGTACACCAAAACTCTAAAGTCGTAAGAGCTGAGAGTTATAATATTGTACTTCGAAAATTTTTAACCAATAAAAGAACTTCATTTTTGCAGTCTCTTTGTAATGCTTGTGGGATAAGGCAAATGAAAGCGAGGCGAGCAATGAGAGCAGCAGCAGGATTAAGCAACAGTCTCATCAACACTGCTGAATGCAAGATTCAGAAAGAGGAGGAGAAGAGATCAGATGTGGATCGAACCGTTCCTTTTAAAAAGAGATTTAAGATTGTGACCCCAGCTTCTTCTCAAAAGAAAATTCAATTTGATGACATTGCAATGAGTTTGCGGAACAAGTTAGCTTTTCATCAAACTTTTCCTCAAGAAGAAAAAGATGCTGCTATCTTGTTAATGGCTCTATCAGGTGGCCTCATACATGGTTGAATATTATTTACTTAGTTGTTTTTTGACATCTTAAGATGTTTGTTGTTAACTTTTTTAGTATGAAGTAAGGGATGAGATAAGATGTTTTGTGTGAGAGTAATCTGAAATAAAATTTTCTTTGAGGATAACTTTCTTTTTTTTTAGTATGTGGGAAAATAAGTTTGTATCATTGTTTTAAGTAGTATAAAGACAATAAGAGAAGAACCAGCTGCTTTTTTTTCTTTTTGTTTGCTTTTTATTTGTTTGTTCATTTCTTTTGATCTTAGTGTGTATTGCAGATAAAGGTTAATGATGCATTAGGTATCTCTGATGGGCTTTCATCTCTAGATAAGAAATATTAAGCATGTTACTAACTAATAGTATCATCTGTATAGGGGTTAATTGTGGATAAGCCCCTGTCCTATCACACAGTAGTTCTGTTGTTGTAGAAGACAAGTTGAGTGAAATTTTTTTTGACTCTATTACCCTCAGAAGATCTACATGTCAAAAAGCAAATTTCTCTTTCTCTGAGGGTGAGAGTAAAAAAAGTTTCACTGAGGGCCCTATTTGCAACAATAGAACATACAGGAGGTATATCAGCCATTTGGCAAGGGTCCATCTGAAATTAACCCTTGTATGAAAGTTACAGTCATGAAGCATCAGCACCAACATAAACATCTTCAAATAATCTGTAGATACCGATAAAATTACTCACTGAGTCTGAATAATGAGTTTCAGACATAAATAAACAGTTAAAAGGTTTCTGTCATTCAAAATTCTATTCTGGCTTTAGTACTCCTGTAATTTCTGACATATAACTGATAGTGGATAATAATACTAAAAGGGAAGATCTATATCTAATTTATCAATTGGATGCATGAAAGTCTCTGACTGATATTCTTCTGGCTCACGATGTGAAATCTTCAGAAGGCTTCAGATGGGGATATCTACAAAATTATACTAATTTAAGAAGTACTTACCGCTGGGAATACAGTAAGAAAACAGATATTTGAGCGTTATCTGCAAGTTTCAGGCAGGGTATGTATGAGTCCACAGATCGACATCTGGAAGTTAGTAAGCCATGATTGTATCGTGTGGCTGTAGTTGAAGATAATGTTTACAAGAAACTACTAGATAACCATTAAAAGGCTTTATTGACAAATATTGCCAACAGGGAGATGTGGTGACAGGAGCTTCACATAAAAAATGATTAGTTGAGAATTTTTCCCTTCTAGAAATGCATTTTGTATGTGTAGAACTAAGCACAGAGCTTTGTCGAAATTTGAATAGCGAACCAGCTTTTTCGATTGGTACCAATGCATGTGATTAGGCTATGACTGAAATATCCTGATAAGCTTCTGAAATATCACAAAAAATCTGTGGACCGAACTTTCATGTCATGAACACGCATTGTCTCTCTCAGTTTGTGGATGAGACATGTATTTACTTTACAACGAAATCCAAATTTTGCCTTGTCATGAGTTCTCCCAAGTTGTATCAGAGAAAAACTTCGGTTCACTTGATTGACTTTCGATCTTGCAAGGATCAATTTGGTTTTGTCCAATCAAGTCATACACACACATGTATGCGTATATGCTGGTGTATAGCCAAATGTGCGCTTCCACACACACGAATTAAGTACAAGCCCAGTGTCCTGAATTGAAGCTCAGAGCCTAACGTGTAACATCAAATTTCCTATGAGGTTTAATATCAATGAAGCTAGGAGTCCTAGTTCATTAATGGATAAAGTTTGATTAGATCTCTTGTAGCGTTGGGCTAATAATATGTATTAATGAAGTTTGATAATCTGAGTTAATCGAAACAAAATTGCATTGTATCTTCAAGTTCATAAACGGAATCAACTACATGTGACCAAGTGAAATTGTCAAGAACATACTTGATGAATTAATAAGTTTCATTCTTCCCGTTCTCCTTTGCGATGAGTAGGTGGATAATTCTGATGTAGCCTCTAATATATAGGTCTACGATTTGCCTTGAACTACTGACATCTCTAATCACCGGTTTAGCTCCTTCTAGTTTTATCAAAATGAATCAATCAAATTGGTGCAGAAATTGATCCATGAGTTAAAATATAAAAATATAATTCTCATCTCTCATCATAACTTTGGAGCTTTGTGTAATGCTTAGATGAACTTAACTTAAGATGATA
Source organism: Asparagus kiusianus (assembly GCA_022839385.1). NCBI lineage: Eukaryota > Viridiplantae > Streptophyta > Magnoliopsida > Asparagales > Asparagaceae > Asparagus > Asparagus kiusianus. Next base: position 412,154 of record BQKN01067443.1, read on the forward strand.
CCAAAACAACTCAGGTTTGAGTTCCACTGGCCACGAATTTAATGCTGATTTTTAGAGAAAAAAATGATACCTTGCCAGAGTCCAGGTTTCAGGAGTATAAAAATATAATTCTCAACATGCTAATGACTTGACCTTACTAGATAAATGGCAGAAATCTTTTAGGAGCTAAAGAACTTCGGTTGCTTTGATACCATGTCAAAAGTCCCTGTCAGCATACCATAACTTTAAAGATGTGATGAGGGCCGAGGATTATATTTTCATAATCTAACAACGATCACCCATCACGAAGATGGCAACCCTTCACCCAAATTCCTGTTGCAGCAAAATTTCATGCCATAAAGCCTAAAAGATATTGCCTTAATCCGACAGTACTCTAAAATCTCATGGTGGACAACAAGTTGTCAATCATTTGGTATAAGGGACGACACGGTGTGTTCAGTTTCTAATAACGAGCTCCATCAAACCCTTGTTCCGGTGGAAGTTGAAGTACCACACATCCTCAGATAACACATATATAACTCAAAAACATCGACCCTTAAAACTTTGTTCGTAAATCTCTCCACTAAATACGTCTATAACAACTTGTGGTGAGCACACTTGGTTCCCTTATCAGCAGTGGATGGCCAAGAGGAGCAAGCATTCTTGTCTGGGTCAGGTCTGATCAATTTACAGGATACAGCTATCCTTTATTTGTCTTGGCATTAAACCTTCTGCTTGCTAAAGACAAGCTTCATGTTCTTGCATTTCCATCGTTAGGGTACAGTTTGCAGAAATTGTGTAAAGATATCCATCCGAAGAGTCATAAGTATAGCACGATTGCTGCCACGATGCCACTTTTATCTGCTGGATGAGGGCGCGAAAGTTGCCATAGAAAATGGCCTCACAAGAATTGGGTTTGGATTTTTTTTCCTGCTCGGGACTTAAAGTTGGCATAAAACGTTGCAACGAACCCACAACATTATTTTGATGCCACGTTAATTTGTTCATGTTCATGTTGCGATTCAAGTTACCAGACAAATGTACCTATTATGTGTGTATTGTTAAAACAATAGAATGAATATCTTTGAGATAATTAAGTTAGACATAGGAATGTAGAAGAAAACATTTCTTTCCTACTTCGAGATTAATATTTTGAAAGGCTAAATGGCACTTAAACACCACAAAGTTTATCGTTTTGGCACTTAATTAACCCAAGTATCTGTTATTTTATTTTTTACGACACTTAAATATCATGAGTTTCACGAGTTTAGTACGTACACTACTGATACTTTCTGTTAGTCACATGTGACAATATTTTATAAACTATTCCCATGTGAACATTCTCATGTGTCTATCACATGACAGATTTAGTTCCTCTTTAACCTTATTAATGGCTAAAATTATTGTTTCTACCTACCTCCAACAAATTTAAAAATTCTATCATTTAATTTGAAACCCAATATCCAAATTGAATCCCTCTTCTCCAACATTTTCTACAGGGCAGCCATGAAATCGAGCTCTAGTGCTTCATCTCCTCCTTCAAGTTACAGAATTGGTGAAGAGAGGAAGACTAGAGTTTACTATTATAAGGTCGACAGACCAATTTTGGAGACAACTTGGACCATGAAGAATTATATATGGTGGACGGTTTATGGATATCCAAACTATTGAACAGCGGCAAAATACAATTTTTTTTTTTTTTTGATTAAAAGCTTAGTTCTTTATCTCCCAATGCTCAAATAATGATTAGGAAGTTATTATGTGAAAAAGATGACTCTAAGAAAGGGGTTAACGGTGATGATGTGGAGGAATTGAAAATAATGGAAATAAATTTGAGATCGAGACAAGAGGATGAAAGTTTGATAGTTGAGCAGTATTAGCTCCTTAATTTGTCTTCATGCATGCTAGCTAAAAGGGACTTTGTGTGGATCTAAAGCCAGATTTGAGACAAATCAACTAACAAGTTACTGAAGACTAGTCTCAACAGTCGGACTTGCTTGATGGGAAATCAGTTCTCATTAATGCTTCTCATTAAGAAAGAAGAAAATAAAGGTCTTGGGCAAATGAGGACGCTTTACTTTTTAATGGGTTATAATGCGTCTGAGGCATTTCTTTGATGCCATCACCTTGAAAAATAAAAATAAAATAAAATAAAATAAAGGTCTTATACATAATTGAATCATCCTACTAGCTAGTTTAAGGAGGGATACTCTTTCATAGTCATTGGCATTGCGACGCCAGGCATTAACCCTCAGAAGCAAATATAGAACATATGACCTCTCTCATAGTCATAGACACTGAATTAACTGAGCTAATTTGATGAAGGGTAAATTTCGTAATACCCTCGAGAAATTGACATATTTTTGAGATAACCCTCAAAAAAGTTTTAAAATGTCAATTAACCCCATAACTTTTGTAGTTTTGTGAATTTTATTTTTTAGATAACCTCCAACTAGGGATGTCAAATGAGTGGTTTTGGTTGGGTCTTGGTTGGGTCATAAATGGGTGGACACATTTATGACTACTAGACCATTTATGACCCATTTAGCATTTGCTAAACGGGTCACTTCTCAACCACCCATTTACTAAATGGTTGGTTCATGGGTGACCCAATAACCCATTTAGTTATGATTATGATGCTTCTATATATATATATATGTAAGTTTTAGGGATCTACTTGCAAATTTTCAGGGGGGTTTTGGCAAACTTTTAAGGGGTTTTTGCAAACTTTCAGGGGGTTTTTTGTAAACTTTCAGGGGTTTTCTATGAACTTTCTGGGGGGTTTCTGCAAACTTTCAGGGGGGTTTCTGTAAACTTTTAAGGGGTTTTCAGTAAACTTTCAGGGGGTTTTCAGTAAACTTTCAGGGGGTTTTCTGCAAACTTTCAGGGGGTTTTCTACAAACTTTCATGGGGTTTTCTATAAATTTTTAGGAGTTTTTCTGTAAATTTTCAGGGGGTTTTCTATAAACTTTTAGGGGTTTTATGTAAACTTTTAAGGGGTTTTCTGCAAACTTTTAGGGGGTTTTCTATAAACTTTTAGGGGTTTTTTTGCAAACTTTTAGGGGAGTTTCTACAAACTTTCAGGGGGTTTTCTGTAAATATTTCTTTCTCAATTGAATCGACTACTTGGAAAAATTAGGACAGAATTGTGAGCAAAAGAAGCAAATGATGACGGGACTGAGCAAAAGAAGAGATGGACTCGTAACAAGTCTAGTCTACTGTCTGCTCGGTTATTTAAAAAAAGCTCATACTTTGGTCATGTGTCAAAATTTTCAGAATACCGGAGTACCCTCAACATTTAATTCAGTTCTTCTTCATCTTAGGGTCAAATTAGGACAGAGCAAAGAAATGACAAAATATCTTCAGAAAACCCCACCTTGCACGGTTTACAAAACCACACTACCTAACAACTCTATTTGATAAAAACATCCTACCTAAATTTGGCTCTAAAAACCCTCGCACCACACATTCCATAAAAAAATCCTAACTAAATCTTTTTGCTGTCTAAATTTGTTAACAAAATGTGGTAAAAATATCACGTCCTACTCCGAGGATCTTAAAAATCCTATACCTCCTTAGCCTTGCGTGAACTGCTTTGAGAGAGATGATGTTTTTCTTTCCTTTGTTCAAAATCCATGAGCTATGAATGTACTTGTTCATTTCTTCATATTTGTTATTGGTTAAATTCTATTATTTTTTTCCATGTTTGTTCTTAATTACAGAGTGTCCCCAAGTAATTCTCCTTGAAATTTTTATCACGTCGGATAACAATACACGCTCTCTTTCTCTCCTGTTTCTCGCGCAATAGATGCAAGTTTTACAAATTACACTTGGCTGCACACTCATATATCTCCTGCCGACGAAGAATTGTGAGCGCCTACTTTTTATATTTATATATCCTTGAGGGTGTTTTTTGTAATTTTTAAAAGTTTAAGGGTGTTACTTGTAAATTTAATATTTATAGGGGACTACTGAAATTTTTTAGATTTCATGTGTCATTTGCAAGTTTAGAAAATTCTAAGATTGTTTTGTAGTTTTGAACTCTTGAGGGTGCTTTTTGCAATTTTTAAACTTTGAGGATGCTTTTTATAAATTATAAATTTACAGATGGCTGCTAGTAATTTTTGGATTTCATGTGTCATTTGTAGGTTTTGAAATTTCAGGATGGTTTTGTAATTCTAAACTATGGAGTGTGTTTTTCTAAAAATTTAAAACTTTGAGGGTGTTAATTGCAAATTTTAAATTTATAGGGGACTATTGAAATTTTTTAGATTTCATATGTCATTTGCAAGTTTAGAAAACTCTAAGATTGTTTGGTAATTTTGAAGTCTTTAGGGTGTTTTTCTCATTTTCTACAATTTTTAAGGGCATTTTTTGCAAATTATAAACTTTTAGGGGGCTGTTGGTAATTTTTGAATTTCATGTGTCAATGTTAGAAAATTTTGATAGTGTTTTTATAATTTTTAACTCTTGAGGGTGTTTTTATAATATTTTAAACTTTGAGGGTGTTTTTTGCAAATCTCAAAATTTTAAGGGGTTGTTAGTCATTTTAAGTGTTTTCTATAATTTTTAACTTTTAAAAATAAGTTTTGTAATTGTTGAAACGTTGAGAGTGTTTTTAAAACAATACCCATTTAAACGGGCAAATGGGTGGGTAATAACCCTCCCATTAATGACTCATTTATCTTTAATAGAAACTATACTCACCCATTTATGGCTCATTTAACTAAATAGGTGGGTTTGGATGGTTCATTTGGCGGGTGGGTACGGGTGGACAATTGGTTTTGGGTCCATTTTGCCATCCCTACCTCCAACTTTGTAGTTTATTCTCTGAAAAAAGTTTTGAAGCTAACAAGTGACATGTCCTGTAACTGTTTAACGTTCCCTCAGTGTGCACCAAAATTTTTTGCGTCCCGTGAAGTACGCTCTTTTTATAAAGCAGTCTCAGTCAGTTCGGTGACCATTGGAAAAATGGCCCAAGATTAAGCACAGTATAGGCCCATCAACCATGTGACTTTTGCAGGGTTTTTTTTCCAAAACCCAGGGCCAGACCCGTTCTTCACTTTGTCTGCATTTGAGTGCAAAATTATGAAGGCTAAGTATCAGAAGCCAAACGCCCCTAACGTTGGACAATTACCTGATAACCCCCATAACTTTGAAAATGTGAGAAAACCCCCTTAAAGTTTAGATGTTATCCCAACACCCACTTTAACTTTGAGATTTTAT
>BQKN01067443.1:442358-455300 GCA_022839385.1 Asparagus kiusianus
CCCTAGTATTGTTATTTCGAACTTAGTACTTAGGCCTGTGTTTTCATTTTGGCAGGTAGACCCTCTAGGTGAATCTTTCTGACTCTTTTACCCTAAGGTGAAATTTCGGAAGATATTAACCCAGTGAAATTATTGAGTCTGTTTGAGGGTAAAGGAGTCAATAAAATTTCATTTGGGATCTATTTGCCAAATTGAAACTACGATACTGCATGGTGTCTATGTGCTATTAACCCTTAACAGAAATTAAGAGAGGTGGTTTTATTCAAGCTTTTTTGGCTTGACATATATTAAGAATACATTCAATCTATGACAATCATCCTTCAATTTATTTTCTGCTTTTGGACATTACAAAGGTTAAATTTATTGGTTACTTGTAATTGACTGCATGAAAGTGCATTCAAGATTACAGATCACAGCAGCAATTTAAGTAGCCACTTAGTAGTTTTCTCTTTTGTTCTCCTTCAGTTGAGTCATCAACAATTCAGCAACTGTTCTTTTGTAATAGAACTCTTTTGCATGTTGTGGGCATAGTTTTCAAAGGTAATGGTTGCCTTACGAGGGAAAATATGGTTACTCTGGAGGAGAGAACCTCCATACACACACACACACTAAAAAGTTCTCTTCATTTTCCAACTTAAGGTCTCATGGGAGAAATTTTTAAAAAGTTAAGGACTAGCTCTCTAATTCAAGTAAAGAAAAAGATATTTGAGACCTTGTACAAAAAAATAACAAAACATTTCATTCTTTATGGAGCCCACATTCTAAATTCAGCCACAAATTCAAGAATACCAATATCCTTTCTCCATACTCCAGTGGCTCTCCTCCAAGAAAATCCCACATGCATACTTCATCTACCAGTCTTTGCTTTTGCTCAGAACTCTACTCCAATGCCAGGCACCATCCAAGTCTCTGGTATGAACTCAGCTCTCAGTTTTTTGTAGTTGCGCCGAGAAAATACTACTGTTAGCGGTTAACTTCATATCTCAATTTACAGTTGAAGTCCTCATAGATTTCCCCAGATCAGAAACACATACAAGTCTTTTCACTTTGAAGGGTGGGTGACTTTTCGCTTATTTTATATATTTTTGTTTATATATTATTGTTTCATATTTTGTTATATCTTCTTAGTTCTTAGCCTGTAGAATTTGTTGCAGTTTCCATGGGGAAGAGGGAATACAAAAGCATGGGACAGAGTGACTGCTCAATGTGAGTTACCTGCTCATCTCCTTTCTTGTCTTCTCAAATTACTTGAACAAATTCTAGCATTCTCTTGTCTTCAAGGGGTTCAGTGTATTTTTGCCCCGTATCTTCACTAACAAACTTTCGAGTTATAGATTTTCTCTTAGCTTCCTCGTCCTGTGTCCTACTGACATTGGGTTAATTCCAAATTGCACGCCATCGAATTATGGCAAAGAAAAAGAAAAGAGCAAATATCAGTCTTTTGACATCCAAAAAAAGAAATAAATATATCCGTTCTTTCCTTCAATATACGGTGCAGCCCTGTGGCATCAATTCGGGAGAACTTGATTGTTGCAATTCATGATCCAGAGGGCAATGAAATATTTCATACAGGTACCTGTTGACTTAGATGAATTTTTCAGATAAAGTTTCATCTTAGAATAGCCAACGACAATGGAGTTCACTATTTTTTGACAGAATTTAGGACCATGTCAGTGGTGGAGAAAGGAATTCTTGAGGACTCCTACCCTCTCAAATCCAGTGGGCGTATAAACATGAAGCTCCAATTCTCACTCAGCAGTGAAGAACAAACGAGGATCCGCAAAATGGTAGGTTTCACTAAATCTCAAGCCACCGTTTCTCTTGATTCATATAAGGATCTTGCTATTTTATAATGTGGTAGAGGGAGTCTGCATTGAAAAGGAAAGGTGCAGACGAACTACAGAATGGAGCAAAGGGTTCAGCTCTAGGTAGTATTTTCTATTATCCCTCATCAGGACTCTTTCTGAATTACTTGAATTACTGTAGCTTGAATGTCACAGGGCAGAAGACTGGAAATTGGATTACATACTCCACAACTGAAGGGGCGCTACTTGATCAATCACAACAAACTGACCCAGTTAAGGATTCTTTACAAACATGACTTTAAATATTTAATAATAAATTCCCTATGAATTAGTAATATGTGATTAGGCATACTTTATTCTTAGTGCAATCAAAGTTAAGGAGTTCAATAACAGCATTTCAATATTCATAATAACAGATTCGAATGGATCATCAAGCGTTACATCTTCGCAAGTCTCTGAGCAACCATCAGAGAGCTCATATAAGAGGGATGATGGCCAGTTGGTTGAAGTAAAGAAAGAAAGTGTAAAGATACAATCGCCTGTAGATGTTGTTAATAAGTGGAAGGTTTCCTCTAAATTTGGTTTAAAGCCGCAGTTCGAAACAACAAGATCTTTAGTTTCAGAAAATGCTACTGATCAACATAGCTATTCTGATTCTACTGAACTGAGAGAGAACAAAAAAAGGAGCAACGTAAGGAAAATGGTGACTGTTTTCGAAAGCAGTCTTTTCCAGGTATTTATCTAAAGTTCCAATTGTATTATGTCTGTTGCATATGAAAAAAGAGAGACAGCTTTAATGAAAAATGATAACTGCAGGAACAATATCCTCGTTATAGACGGAGAACAAAACCTTCACAACTCAACATGGGTATTGAAGGTTCTTTGAAAAGAGTGTCTTCAGAAGAAAGTGATATTGATAAACTAAAAGCCCGTCCTAGAAGAATATCGAAGTCGTTTTCTTCAAGCATGCTCTCGGATATTGACTTACTGCAAAATCCAAAATTCATTCAATCTGCATTTCTGAAGAAAGAGGAGGAATTGGAGCATGTTGGTCCTAATAATGATGAAAAAATCAGGAGCCAAGACTCATTTGAACGAAAACCTGTGAAAGAGACGGTACATAGTAGAAAGGCAGTTAATTCTGTTAAATTTACTGATCATGTCGAAGAAGGAAAGGACATCAAAATTAATGATGTGCAAACAGTAATTAAAAGTGTTGCCGAGAATCTTCAACTCCCCCAAATTGAAAAAGTTGAAGCTGTGAACACAAAGGTAAAGGAAAATAAGGAGTGTGCGCCTCTGGAAACTCAGTTTTCTGAAAGTTGTTCAGATGAAGAAATTGAAGCTTTGGTTCCAAATGGAACTGTTAATTCCTTCAAACATTTTTACATTGATGGATGTCATTTTGGAAATTCTGATCTTTGGACCACTCGGCGTTTATGTATTACAACTGGGAATAGACAGTTAAGAGATCTTCTTGACTACTGCACGACTTCTGGCGGAATGAATCAAATAGAGGATAATCCATCGTTAGGATCGGCTACAAAGTTTATTTTGTACACTGCGGGTGTTCAGGTGACGGTTACATTTCCCTATAACTTTATATCCCTTGTCTTACCTAAGTATTTTTTTTTTAATTATTTGCAACACTTTTTAACTCGAAAATCTTATATTTGTCAATTACCTGAGCATATTCTTATAGTTATGTTATGAATACATTATGAACTAATTTTCTATTAAGATGATGTTATTATCCTCATGTCTTTGTTTTCTGGATGACTTATTCTACTCTTTTAAAAGATTGTAGTGAAAGCATGGTGATTGATTAGCTGAAGCATTCATGAAAAAATATGCCATCTTTCGTCACAAATTTAAAGATTTTCATCAAGAGATTAATTGATTTTTCATCAAGAGATTTTTCTCGCCTTGTTTGTTCACGTCTTTAGAGCCATATTTGTCACAAATTTAGAAATTATTGTTTTGTTTGTCACGTTATAATCTGTGTCTGACCTTCCAATGACAAAATTAATCATTATGCTTGTAACGATTTTGTTTCATGCAATTTGTGTCTATGATATATGAAACATAGAAATCAAATGCAGCAAAAGCCAGACGATGATGCATTAACAGAAGCGAGTCAGAACGAAAGGAGTTCTTGTAGACGTGTAGAAGAAAAAAATGAAAATTCAATTGGGATTGCAAAATTTAGTGCTGGCTTGATTGAACAGGTAGCTCCTTGTTTCATAAAATCATCTTCAGGTTTGTGGATAAATACTTATTTTGTTCATGCATTCAGTGTACGTGAGGAGATGTATCTTATCTAAGGTAGTGCTTGCTACTCATGGTTATTTTTCTTACCTTGTGGAATCCATTTCTATTTTTTGGTGAAAGATTTAGATAGAATTTGTACGGCTATGTTAGAAATCATTTCTCTCATTTTTCATTACATTTCATTTTATCTCCTCTTAATTTTCTAAAGTCAATATTCTATGTCAACCATATATGTTCTTTGGGAAAAATATGTCAACAAGATTTTGTTTTTGTCTCTCAGGGAGTAAGAATTGCTATCTTGGTAGTTGCTTGTGGGACACTTTTATTCAATACTAGACAAAGAAAGCCCCGATAATTGCAGAATTTCCTCCTCACTCAAACGATAACAAGCTTTTGACAAAAGGCTAGCTTGGATTCGATAAAAGATCAATTCGTTACATAATCAAGAAAACAAGTTCCTCAAAGTTTGGCAAACTGATACAATAATGTCAGAAGAAAGCTCGGTGGATTGTGGCTTACTAGTTCTAGTTGCACACAGCGCTTTCTTTTTCAAACGTCTGGCGAAGTACATTAACTTTCATAAAACATCTTGCATGGTGAAAATCTCTGAGTAACCTGCAGTGGAGCCGGTTTTTTAGTTCATAGTATTAGACTGTAACTGATTCTTTAGGGTCCGTGTACTGTTATCTGTTAAGTGTCAGATTATTTCATGTATATTCTATTGCATGTTGAGTCTTTTTTATCACCGAGGTTAATGTTTTATCGTCACAGTGTAATCTATCTATATAGATGAATGACTTGATAAATTTTTCAAAAAAAGAATGACGTGATAAATTTCATCTTTATTTCAGTGGCCTTTTGATGACGTTTCAAATATTGTTGAATTTAGATAGAATTCAGGCTCATAAACAGAAAAAGAACCAAGGCTGCAAGTAGGCAGATCAATAAGCAAAGAGGTTTCCAATTGCAGAGTCGTTTACGTACTCTGCAGCATCAAGGTATTGTGTTGCATCTCTCTCTTTTTTTGGTGTGAGAAAATAGTTAAAAACTTGCCACTTTTGTTGATTTCTCGTATAACTCTTTTCTGGTATTTGATTCTTCATTACCTTTGTGGTTTGTACCTTGCTATCAATGCATATGCGTATAAATGTTCCATTGACAGCTAAGGCTTTATTAAGTAATTAATATATCAATAATGATTGTTGTAAAGGAAAAGGGAAACAAGTTGTCACCAAGATGAAGATACACAGCTTGTTAAGCAATTGCCAACTTAATATATTTATGGTAAAAAAAGAAAAAAGAAAAAAGAAAAATAAAGATGTGCATCTCATATCCTCATGAAGTTTCAATAACATGGGGGTCTAGAATTACAAGACTCCGTCAATCAAGGGGTCTAGAAATTACAATGACTCCCTCAATCAACATCTTCTCTAATTCTTGATCAAAACAGAGGCATCATGTTTGGCAACTTTGGATTATAATCCACTTAGTTTATAATCTATAAATGTCTTATAAGTCAAGTGGATTATAATCCAAAGTGTTTGGTAAATTGAATGTTTGGTAAATTGAATGTTTGGTAAATTGAGTGGATTATAATCTATTTTCAAGGGTAGAGTGTTTGGCGAAAGGGTAACTTATAATCTATCATTTGTTGTCAAAATGACCAAAAATACGCTGAAGATGGAGAAAGAGGGCTTTGGAATTTTCTTAAATATTAAGGGGTAAAGTGATATTTAACTTGGTCAAACTATGTGGCTTGTAAGCCATAAAAAAATAAGATAAGAAACTCCAAATTGTTTTTTCTGGCTTATAAAACAAAATAAATTGTTTACTAAATATGTGTCAGTGGATTGTGAGCCTGTTGCTATTTTGTTGGCCCAAAATTTGGCCCGTTACCAAAAGGCCTAGCTCCCCACTGTCTTGTGCCCTAGCCTATCTCTAATCTCACCTACGCGATGGTACTCAGCCTCTTCCCATCTCCTACCCGATGGTACTTTGTCCCTTCCACCATACCTGTGTCCGGTTGGCTACCGCTACGAATCCCATCTCTGATCCCTGTAGGTCGGCTCCTATCATTTGTATCCCTAGTTTTCCCTCTCATGTCAGCTGCCCCCTTCTATTTGACTCGAAGGGCTGATAGTAGCTCGGGGTGGGGAAGACGAAGAGGTAGAGAGTTTAGAGAACCCTCTATGAGCTTTGTGTTCTAGCTTTGTGCGATCCTCTCCCCCTTCTGTGAGCTTTGTGTGATCCCTTAACCAGTAGCAAGTTCCCCTTTAGTCTCGATGGTGCACAAGAGAGGAGAATAGGAACTGGTTGAGCAGGCTTTTGAGCCAAACATCGACGACAACGATCCTCTACATAGCCACTTTGACCGTTGCCAGACATGTGGGAAATATATTGAATTGTTATTTAACCTGGACTGTCCTCTGATGAGACTTGTCATCGTATGCAAATGTATCATCTTAATAAAGTTTACAGCTAAAGTGGAAATCCTCATTATTGAGTCATAGATCTGGTCAGACGTCGTGCATGACAAAGGCAGGCTAGTTATCATACAATCCAACAAGTTGATTTACGGATTGGGCCGACTTTTCGGGCCCACCAACGAAGAGAGACTGGAATCCGGGGTCTAATTCAAGTATGTGCACAGTGCTTCGGTGATGGCTAGTTGTTGCCAACTTTATTAATTAATTTCTTCATGAATTATTTCCTTTAACTAATTAATTCCTTCATGAATTATTTCCTTTCCCCTTTCTTCCTCATATTTTTAGGGAACTAAACCTTGTTGGTAGGAAAAATAAATAGGTTGCAATTTAGGGAAAAAACTGCAACAAAATTCAATTAGATTGGAGAAAAAGCTGCAAACTATAAAATAAAAATAAAAAACAAAAAGTAAAAATTAATTTTCACTCGTTGATGAGAAAATTCTAATTATAAATTATTAAATTATTTGTACCCGTAGGTTCTCCGCATGATCAGATCTTTGCTTATTCAATTAATATTCCGTAACGGGGATAGACATAAATGATAGTAGTGTTGCAATTTTGTGAGAAAGGGAAAGAATTCACTTCAAAATTACCCTTAAAAAAACAAGTTAATTACCAAAAAAAGGTAAAAGGCGGAAAAAAAATGGTAGTTTCTTATCCGGAGGCTGAGCGGTTAACCGCGGTGAATTAGTTAATTTGACCGGTTAGTTACCGGCGGTAGACCAGACTACTCCCTGTTTACCCCCCCCACTCTCTCTTATAAAATTCCCTCTCTTTTCCCCCTCAATTTCTGTAATTAGGGTTTTTCTCTCTCTAAAACGCGACCAATTTCTTGAGCGAGAGGCATCGCCATGAGCAACGAGAAGAAGCAAGACACCCTTGATCTCTCTGATCTCCGCTCCGCTATTCCCGCCAATGCCTCAGGTTTTCTCTTTCTCTCTAAACTTGTTTTCTCTCTCTTCAACTGAGTTCTGATTGATTTTTTGTGCAGCTTTGAGCGCGGAGGATAGAGCGGGCCTCGTCAACGCTCTAAAGGTGAAGTCTTTGCTGCCATTTTGATCTTTTATTGCTCTAAAAGGTGAAATCTTTTTTACGGTTTACTGATTATTTTGTTGATTGTTTGTAGGATAAGCTTCAGAACTTGGCGGGAGAGCATTCTGATGTGCTGGAGGCCCTAACCCCAAAGATCAGGAAGCGGGTCGAAGTTCTCAGAGAGATCCAGGTATGATCCTTTGGGTGATTTCCTATTAGGGTTTTTGTAAATTCAAATTAGCTGTATTTGGGTTTTTCTAAGTGATCATTTGGGTGCTGTTTTGTATGTGGCTAACTTCAAATAGGATACAGTTATGTAATTTGTCATATCAGCGCTTATGCACTTGGTTAATCAGAGATGTAATCAACACATAGTTATGCTACTTGTGTGATACCTGATCTTTTCTCAGTCTTAACATTTAATGAACGAGAGCAGCTTGATTGGCCGGCGTTTAACCCAAGGTTTAGTAGCATGACTTCATATATTAGATAACTCCACTTGCAGATTCATCGCTAAGGATTGTGTTGATTCATTTGTTTGTTGGTACATTGACGTGGGAGAGGATACCTTGAATTTGTGTTTACCATAAGAGGACAGCTGTTTATGTTTGTCTTTGATCGAAAGACAGTCAAGAGGAAATTTACTTTACCTAGCAGTTTCTCCTGATAAAATAAGCTCTTGAATTTACTTTATGGAAGAGCATGAACATTAGGTGACGCACCGCCACACACATAATATAATATATTCAGGGGAAAGCAATGGTTGCCTTTCAGGTCCTAGTGCTAAAGCAGAATCATAGCTGTGGAATACTGATAGGGGAAGCGTTGTTGATTTATTGAGGGCGGTTTTTTTGCTAGCAAGTTGAGATTTGAGATGGGCAAGTGGTAACTGTAGAGATATTGGCAACCTAGGATACGAAAGAAAGTCTTTTAATTTTCCGCAACTGGAAATTTAATCTTTTGTGTGGGCTTGTTCACTTTTCCTCTCCTTCCTATGGGACGGACTGCTAAGCAGATAAGTCCAACATACATGTTGCTTTAAATGGCACCAAAGTCTTATGTAATCTAGGGTTGCTAATCTTGGCCTGACTGGGGACCAAGCCAAAATGCTTGTATCGGTGATCGTGTGCACCAGGTGTCCAATTGAATAGTTTCAGATCTATTTAGACCCAATTAACTATCTTATGTGCAATTATAATAGGATAAAACTTGATTAATCTGGTGGTTTCATGATTATATGACTAGAGATCAATGACAATGTTAAACAACTAGATCTCACCTGGTGTTAGTAGTTCCGGAGGCAAACTCATAGTATTGCTTAGTTAGCAAGCTCATTTCAGGCTTGACAAACTTGAACTGTATACTAATGCGTCATTTTTGTTTTTGGGAAACAATCTGGAACATGAGCCTCGACCCAATCTGGTCAGAGTCGAACCATCTCCACTCCTACATGCAGGCAATGCAAATTCATTTAAAATCCATGTGCAAAAACAAGGGTTACATATCTAAGCACATGTATATGATTGGTACAATATGTGCTTAGTATAGACATGTCCTGATGCACCATGATCTGGAGTCACCAACATTGAAATTGTTAGTATTGCAATTTGTGAAGAACATCGCAACTTTTTCTAAGTCCTGGGAAGAAGAATCTGGCTACGGTAGGAGATTTGTGTATGTGTGACTGGGTAAATGCATTTGTTCTTCTTGGTTTTGGTATGATACAAGTAGCAGATGCTTGATACATCTTCCTTATTTCTTTACCCCGATAATTTCCTACTGGGACTTAAGTATGAGGACGTAACTGAATGGGTACAAGAAAAGCAGGTACTTCAGTGTCTTCTATGGGATCCCTTCAAGATTAACATAATATATTTCTGCTGTTCTTCTTTCCTTTTATTTTCTTTATATTAATGTTACTTGGATAATTGGATTTATTGTGGTTTCATATTTCTGATCTTAGATTCAAAAACCTGATATTGTATCCTCTGGCGTAAATAAATATCGAGGGCTTGCTACTTGCTAGAAGGATAGTTGTGCATATTTTATAACACTTATTTCATCTTCTTCTTCAACCAAGAGAATCCAGTTTTCTTTTGCTTTAGTCTGTATGATGCCCATTTATTTTCTTGTTTTCTTTTTTTTTTTCCTAGCAACCAAGAGAATCCAGTTTTCTTTTACTTTAGTCCTTATGATGTCCATTTATATTCCAGATCCAACATGATGAGCTTGAAACTAAATTCTTCGAGGAAAGAGCAGCACTTGAAGCTAAATACCAGAAGCTTTATGAACCACTATACACCAAGGTACTCTATTTTTAATAGTGTGTTGTGGTTTAGTTAGTGCAGAAAAGTTAAACACTAGACCTCGAGTCTCCCAGGCCTTTTTTTTCTATGGTACATTATACTAGTATTTTAAGCATATTTCTTTGAGAGTTACTTTTGATGTCAAATTTTCAGCGTTATGAAATTGTGAATGGTGTGGTCGAAGTTGAAGGTGCTACTGACGTTGCTACAGAAGAAGCCTCAGTCGAGGACAAAGCTCCCGAAGGTTGGTTGAAAAGAAACAGAGTTAAAAATTGTTGGCATGTAGTCTATATTGCTTCCAACCTGATGCTCTTTTTTCACACAGGAAAAGGTGTACCTGATTTCTGGCTCACTGCAATGAAGACAAACGAAGTGTTAGCTGAGGAGGTGAACAGGAAGCCTTGTTTTCCTTCACCATTCGGTTTAAGTATTATTCATACATATTATGTGATCTTTTTCCTGTCGTTTATGGCTTCAGATCCAAGAGCGTGATGAAGCTGCTTTGAAGTACCTCAAGGATATTAAATGGTGCAAAATTGATGACCCAAAGGGCTTCAAATTAGAATTTTTCTTTGACACTAATCCTTTCTTTAAGAACTCTGTTCTGACAAAAACATATCACATGATTGACGAGGACGAACCAATCCTAGAGAGAGCAATTGGGTAACTTCCTTTTACTCTATTCAACAAACCTTAACTTTTTTTTTGCCGGGCGCCCCCCCCCCCTCTTCTTCCCTCTTGTTCATTTTATTCAATCATGTTTACTAACTAAACTATTGGGTTGTTTAGGACCGAGATTGAATGGTTTCCAGGTAAGTGCTTGACTCAGAAGATCCTTAAGAAAAAACCGAAAAAGGGGTCAAAGAATACCAAGCCCATTACTAAAACTGAGGACTGTGAGAGCTTCTTCAACTTCTTTAACCCCCCAGAAGTTCCTGAGGATGATGATGATATTGATGAAGATACCGTAAGTTAACGTCATTCCCCAGCCATGACAGAAGTTACGTACCGACCGAATGCTTATGTTTTTCATTCTCTTTGACAGGCTGAACAGCTGCAGAATGAGATGGAGCAGGATTATGATATTGGGTAAGCTTGGGTTTGATTGTGTCCAGTTGGTTGTAGAGAGTTTTAATTCTTAATATGAATCAGTACATCTTTCTCTGCACATTGGAATTATTTTAAGTTGTATATGGATGATTTCCCTCTTCTTTTTTGTGTGTGATTCTTTATGTTGAGAATAAAGTATTTGTTCTTGCAGGTCTACTATCCGAGACAAGATTATCCCACATGCTGTTTCATGGTTCACTGGAGAGGCTGTTCAGGATGATGGTATTGAGTTAGAAGAGGATGAAGAGGATGATGATGATGAGGATGACGATGATGTAGAAGAGGATGAAGAGGATGAGGATGAAGATGAAGAGGAGGCCAGCAAGCCCAGGAATAAGGTACACATACATAGATAGTTCATGAAAAAGTTAAATACTAGCAGTATCTTCATAGTTAGTAGTACGGATACTGATCTCTTTCATCTCCATCCTGGAACCTTACTGTCCTAAGAAGTCGGCTGCTCGGCAGAAGGTATGGTATGTTTTGCTCCTTTCTCAATCTTATTTAAGTTTTATGGGTACATTTCACTAAAACCACCAATGCTTTGGGGTGTTCTCACAAAACACCAAAAGAAATTCCCAAGTAACTCTCAAAATGACGGAAAAATGGCCCACAGGCAAAAAAAAACATTTTTTTCTAATTAATTTGGCTTGGGGGGTTGGGTTAGGGGGGCAGGGGATGGGGAAGAAGAGGGGAGGGATTTGTTTGCAAAATGCCTAATGTGATGGCTTATTTTGAAAAAAAAATTGTTAAAAAACTAAGAAATGATATTTTTTTACTTGAGGGGCATTTTCGTCAGTTTGAGGAAACAAAGTATTGTGGGGTTCCATGGCAAAAGTATTAGGGGGTTTGAGAAGTTTACGCAGGTTTTATTGAATATTTATCGCTTCGAACACTTAACATCATTGTTTCTGATGCTGCAGAGAAGTGGAGCCAATGCTGGGGAGGGTGAGGATCGGCCAGCTGAATGCAAGCAGCAGTAAACTGTTGAGTTTATATATGCTTCCAGTTCCTGGGAGTGGTTCAGAAATTGGCTGAGAACAGTTTTATATATGTTGGTCTTGAGAGGGAGGCTAGTTTTTCATATGTTATATCAATTCTTTTGCTTCTTTCTTTTGTGTTTGGACAAAATCAAGCCTTTTATTATTTTTGATTAGTGGATGTAAAAGCCAATGTTTTTAGGTGATGGTTTAATTTTTATTGTTCTTATGTTAATTTGCATGTGTGCCCTGCATTATTCATAGAGAATGTTCATCAGCAGTGGAGAGAGAGAAAATATTTCGTATAATGTTTCCCAAGTCTAATACATGTACAGATGAAACTCTGCCTAAAGCTTCTTGAGCCTGAAAAGATCCACCTTTTGGTGCCTTGCCTATTTCCTGTAGTTGAACCAATAATGTGAAGCTTTTATTGGTACGGTTGGAGGGAAGCATTAAGTAGTGAAAGACGGGATGAGGTTTGATGTTGTCATTTTCATTCATACCCAAAATTGGTACGATTGCAAATAAAAAAGGGTCTGTTTCTTGGGTTTTAATTGTTGCAATAAGCTTAACAAGCAAAATCTAAAGGTATGTTTGGCAACCTTTTAAAACCAGGCTAGGCTTGAACTTTGTCCAGGCTTTAGTTTTGTTGATTGATAAAAATTGGTCCATAGAGTGAATCACTTTACTTTAGTTTACTTTTTGTCCTCTAAATTGCTTTAGTTATGTACTTTGAGAGAGTCGGTCTATAATTAAGCTAGTTTTTTCCAAAATCTGTTAAAGGAGCAATTTGTGTCTTTTATTTTTCGCCTTTCCTTACAAATGAGCGGACCAATACCACAGCACCCTGACAGAAAAAACATTCACAGGTATCAGAATACAAGGTAAATTCACCTTTGCCGTTGAAAGCAAGTTTACATCCCAACACAGAGCCCCCCTTCCCCCTACCACC
>BQKN01067443.1:463335-494985 GCA_022839385.1 Asparagus kiusianus
GAGAGAGAGAGAGAGAGAGAGAGAGAGAGAGAGAGAGAGAGAGAGAGCTATTACCATCATCAGATCAACAGTTACTACTCCTGGACCAACCTTTGTCACTGCCTTTCTCAGATCATCCTGCAGCCAGTTTCTAGGAACATTACCTATGAACAGCCGATGCTTTGCTTGAGAAGTAGAGCATTTGATCTTTTTCCCCTGGTAAAGATAAAGCTTTTTTAATTAAAAAATTTTATCTTTAATTATACTGCATTGGTAGTAACAACATCCATCTCACCTAGAAAATATGCATCTAGTGGTTTGCATTTGCAAACTTATAGTCTATAAAACGTTAAGACATGACGGAGCAGCAATATCTACTTTCCAGAGAACTAAGAAAAGTCTAACTGCAAAAAGAATAAAATAATTTTATACTAAAGAGTTTCTACCTTAAGTTCGGTGTTATTGAGATCTTTTATGGCTTTGGCAGCCAATTCTTTTGTTCTGAAAGTGACAAAGGCAAATCCTTTGTTCTCAGATGAATCCTTGCCTTTCATCATCCTAACCTGTCATCATCAGAATCGGTTATTAAATAACATAAAGGTAAACCATATCAAAAGTTTAAAATTCATCAGGATCACAGGTATACCTCAGCAACTTCACCAACCGACTCACAAAAGCCCTTCAAATCCTCTTCTGTTGCATCAGAAGGAAGTCCGCCAACATAAACCTCAGACCCATGGGGAGGACGAGCAAGGAGTTCAGCGTGCTCCTTAATTTCATCGTCATCCCTATCATCTTCCTCATCGACTTTCATGCTATCACTACCTGTAGTTGCTTCTGCATCACCATCATTAGCAGCAATAGTCTCTTCTTCGTCTTCTTCATCATCCTCTTCCTCCTCTATCACTTCCTCTTCTTCCTCTTCTTCTACCTCCTCCTCAACCTCCTCATATTCAACCTCCTCTTCCATTGCTTCCTCATTTTCCTCAAGGTTCACCTGCTCCTCTGGCTCGATTGGCTCGACTGGCTCTACAGGTTCAGCTGCCTTGGCAGCTGCAGCATTTCTTCTCGTCCTCGGCATATTATGTATCTAAAAGAAGCTTGCAAGGCCACTGTGACAGAAGCACGGCAGGCAGAAGCATTTGCAAGAGGAAGCATACCAACACAGAAAGGAGGAAAAAAATAGAAAGGCCAACAGGAGGTGCAGAGTAAGAATCTTGATTCAATCCAAGCCATGGAATGGCTCAAAGGAGTTTCAATGTGAAAGAATTTATGTAGCAGACGATAACAAAAGTAGTAATAACAGAGACAGGAAAGAGAAATCATATCACAATGACAAACAAAGTGGGCGATATCAACCGGAGGAAACCGATAAGAATTTCTTGCTAATTAGATACCAGGGTGACGTCCAAAATATACTCTCTGGTTAAGTGCATATCTATTTATGTTCCGGGCATTGAATCAAAAAAAGAGGGGGGAAGAACAAAAAAAGCAATGATGTGAGAAATATGAAAAATTAAAGTATCGGCATAGATTTAATAAGAACAAATGCAAACAACTATAACTTTTTCTTGTATAGGCTCAGTTTGTCCATTTCCACCAGCATCATTAAACACTATATGAAGGGTAATCCAGAGTTTGAAAGGCAAGAGGCGACAACAACAAAAGAGACAGTCCAACTAATATTAATGGTAGCAGACAACTGCATTGCATAAATACAATTAACAGATAACACTTTTCAAGTTTTAAAATCCAAATGTACTTCTAGACATGACAGCAATAACAATACAGAAAGTCGGTAGTCCCATAATGCGTATCCAGTTATCAGCATATAAAACACACTAAATGAATCAAGGAGGAATCACAATGCCTTGTACATATATAATAGCTACTTGTATTCAAGTGTCCAGTCGGATAATAGAGTGGATAGCATTTTAAGCTTTTTAAGTCACAAAGAAAACATAGGCGTGTTTTAAATTTAACAGAATTAGTTCCGAGTTACAAAGGTATAACTGTCTTAGACCTCAATTTTTGTGGCTGATCATTCACGCTACCAATAAGCAGTAATCCCTTGTAAGAGGGATTAGTGACTATAGAATGTCAATTTAGAACTGCGTGTGAGAAGAACTCATTCAAACACGTAACGATGGAAAACTAATGTTCCTTCTTGCTTATTCTGTTTACCGCTAGAAACAGGTGGGATTATTTAAGCCACATAAAAATCAACCAGTTTTAAAGAAAGAAAAGATCATGCATCCAGCAGCTCAAGAAAAAGTTATCATCTACTCGTATGACTGCAAAATTACACTGACATAAAATTTTCCAGCGGAAAAGCGAAACAAAACTTGTTTCTTCATAACATCATCAGGCGAAAGTAAAAGAAAGCAATACTCTTTTTTTCTCCATTCTTTTGACTTCCAATAAAACTAGGATCAAACCCGGCAGCTCTTTCACTTGAAAACTGACGATGGAAAGTGATGCCAATGTAACTAAACTTGTCAAAGCTACAAAACTGTAGCAGCTCCCAAGAAGAAATGAACCATCATTCTCCCAAACCAGCTAAACCTCATCTAAGTAGCTCATTCTGCGTTCGCGCGCGAGGAAACTTGTGCAGCCATTAATTTTTTATCCCCAAAATCTTTCGACCATGAGACTAACGGGCTCTAACCGAAGCCACTCTCAACGCCTGTTGAGCTTATTAGTTCAAATTTTAGAGAGTAACTAACGATTTTAAATGCAAAAAGATGAAGCAAAAAACAAACTAGTACGTAACGCATAAAATCCTCCAGAACCCTAAATGCGAAACCCCCAAAATGACACCTCTCTGTCAGCTGGGTCCAAATTAGAAACCCTAGAGTCCCTCAAAATCCCTAATTTAGCGACTAAGTCTAAAATATTTAAGGGATCTTTCACATTCGACTCCACTCACTTCCAAAACTTCGAAGAAAATTCACTGAATCGCCATAAAAAAAAGGCATTGAAGTTGAGAGTAATTCGCATAAAAAAGGCATATTTAAAAAAAATGAATTGAGCTGATGCAATTAAGGAAGGGAATCAAAGGAGGAGAGCTCACCAGAGAGGAGGATGGAAGGAAATCGAAGAGAAGCGAAAGGCAAAGCTTCGGGGAATTTTTGGGGTAAATTTCTATCTGTTTCGTATATAAACAAGGGAACCCTAAAAATCAGAATCGTATGTATATTACATGAATACCCTCAAGTTCCTAACTGTTCGAATCGGGTCCCCGAATTAAACCGGACCCGTTATGTATCAAACGTAATTTTTTTTTCTTTTTTTTCCTGTTTCTATAATCTTTTACTTCAATTAAAGAATATTTTACTAAATTAGAATTTGTTTAGTCTAACAATCTTTGATTACACAATCTTTTGAAATTTACAGAACTTTCTTATTAAAATATTTGTAAGGTGGTTAAAGAGGATTATTATTTCATGGGCACAAATGAAATTGAGAAAAAGGAACATAATGGGAAGAATTTTTGAACGATGTATACGCATGACCAAGAAATCTGAATTTCCTTAAGAAATCTACATTAAAATTTTAAAAATTAGCAAATCGTAAGTGGATGAGTAATAGTCTTGGCTAATCTTTTATTTTATTTTATTTAAAAAAAAATGTTCTCCACCTCGATCGGCTCTCTTTCTCCTATGCAGATTCAAGTTGAGTAAGCAAACCTTGGGAATAAGACATAACAATCTTAATCTCTGAAAGAACTCACGCTTTCCAAATTAATCTTACAATAGGCAACATTAAAACCTCCAAAATACAAATATGAAGAATACAACCTATTTCTTTCACAGCTGTGGCAATACTTCTTCTCTCGTTACCACAGCCTCCTCGACAAAAATTTGAGCTCCTACTTGTTGGTGTATCCGTATTCACTACATATAATACCTGTCGATACAATTCAATAAAATCTGCGGATGCTAATTTCGCAGAAATTGTGCACAAAACCTAGCAGACATCAGTACACTGAAAATGTAGATAAGCTTCAGCTTCCTGCCTTTCACAATGATTCACCCACAGCGAAGAATCAGAACTTTCACAAAATAAGCTGGATGATAAAGAGAGTAACCGGATGCACGATACAAATATTTTGTTCAACTAAAACAAGACATCTAGCAGTTAGAACCTCTAGAAATGCTTTTCATAGATCCAGTTTATTCCTCTGCAATGGACTCGGAAGTAACACCACTTTGTAATTTTCTTTTTCTTGCGCGGGAGTGAAGAAAATTCTAGGCATCTAAGCCTTATCTCCGACCTGTAGTAATTTGAACTTGCAGTCATGATAAGACTATGCTTCAAGAGTATTATAAGCAATCTTTTGAATAATCTCTTATAAATATATTTCCAAAATGACTTCATATTCTTGAAAATACAATCCTAGTTTGTCTTGATGATACCTGGTTAGATTTTAGGAACTCCAATACAACTGAAACCAGTTCTACTTGATGAGCAGAATATGCATGGTCAGCACCCTCAACAATATGCAATTTGTGGTTAGGTATGAGCTTCGCAAACTCTGATGCATCTTTTACTGGTATAATTTCATCAGCTGAACCATGAACCGTCAATACCCTGTCCATTATAATGCCAAATTTAAAATCTGTTAATAATAATAAACCGACGGGGAAAAAAAAGAACGATAGAAAGGATATGAATCTATAATGCAACTGGTCATTCATATGCTATGAAGTTTAGAAGATGAACCATATCTATAAAAATAATGCTCCTTTAAGTAATAATGGCATTTTAATCTAACCTGCAATCTCTGTCAATCGAACGTGCAGCTGCATCCATGTTAGTGTTTAGCCGATCCATTAAACTTTCTTTGGTTACTCGATATTCAACTTCTCCTATAAAAGATTTAAATGTTAGCATCCCATTTATCATCAAAAACCAGTATCAATTTACATATTAGATGCAAATCTTGGTAAACAAGATGTAAATGAGCATTCTGAGTCGTAGAGTTTAAAACAATTAGAAAATGCCTAATATTATATCACAGAAAGATGCTACTTTCTCTCATTTGGTAGATCACCATGTCGCAGCAGTGTGAAAACTTCAAAGAATAGACTCTTAAATATTTCCTATCCTCTTATAATGCATTGGACATGCCACTGGATAATAAATAGATAATTGACTCAAGTTTATACCGCTACACCAAAAATATTAAAGTATGAAGAGGACCACTTTTGTTTCTTAACCATATGTTGTTTCTAGAGTTATCAAAGTTCTGTATTGGGGATTACCACTTTTTTTCTTAATGTCAATAAACCCATCTTTCTTGATTTGCTGCAAAAATTCTTTCCCAAGACGATCCTCGATGCCTCCTTTTAAATCATAACGGCCAGAAACATTGATGACTGAATGGACATCATGATAGATAGAAGCATATAAGAGCACCACATCTCCTCCTGCAAGAATCTCTACATCACTGATTAAATTCTTCAAGAGCATAGAGTTTCTAAATTTCAAAAACACCATAGGTTAAATGTAGTTGCAGTGCACGCTAATGTCAATTAATTGTGCCGAATATCTGCCAAATATTTCGGAGAGCCTTACTGCTCAATAGATGGCTGACATTTTGATGGAAAAAACAAGCTTGTTGTTGATGATGATGATGATGAAAATGCAAAGTAGTACACATTTAGACCATTGCCAGTGGTGATCATAGAGACAATGACACTGGTTTCGTCTGCCAGCACAATAAGATGCAGCAGTTGCTTAAAATATTCAGAATAAACAAGAAATCAAGTTCAGTACAAAACTGAAATGCTCCTCAAGAAACATATCATCACAAATAATTACGATATCTGCAAGATCAACAATAGAAACTTTCATCAAATAAATGAATACAAGGTTTAGTTTGTCCTATTCACACGCAAGTGAGATAGAAGTAACTTGATAGAAGATCGTTTTTTTTTTTTTTTGAAATATAGCTTCAGCATGTCTCCATTCTATATTTGACGAGGAGGATTGCTTCAACATTACAACATGAACTTAAAAGCAAAAATTTTGAATGATAAGCACTGACCCTTGCTGTGCCCAAGAATAGCAGAAACTTCCTGTGTTTTGGATAAGTGTTGGATTACAGCATGTAAATCTTCTACTTCTTTGTGATAGTTTCCATACTCGAAAGTGCCTTCACTTTCCCTGGAAGATGAAAGATGTATCGCACTATCACTGTAGGAAGATGTATAGTAATGACTTACGAAAAAATGTTACGGCTATATGATACCGATTAGAAAGAAAAGTTTGCAACAATTATTAATTTGAATGGCATGCAACACATTATGAAGATAACTTTTAGGTTGGACATGAAACTCTAGCGTGCTAGGAAATTAATAGACCAAGACTAAAAGAACATAAAGGTTGCATAAATTTTATTCCAACTATTCTAGACAATTATCAACCTTCAATGCGCAGATTACACACTCTTGTTTTGTAAAGCACTTCCAGCTCTATGATATTAAAATGGACATTCATTTCTTTCGAAAAGTGGTCAGAACAGAGGATTAATTTCCACAAGAGTGCTTTGGTGTTTCCAGTGATTTTCAAATTAGTAAACGAGCAAGATTTATGTACTTTGGTAATTTGCAACTTTATTAGCTTGAACATGGTAAGTATTGACGCCTGTGGTTAAATCTGGAATAATACAGATATAAAGCAGCAAAAACTAAAAAGAAAGCTGAAGTGCAGTAATTTAAAATTTTCAACTCAGCTGTTGTGCGTTTGTAAAACGTTGTGCTTAAAACAATATTTGGTCTACTCCGGTGTAAGGATCCCAAGGGCAAATTGCTTTCAGGAACAGCAGTACGGTACTCTGGTGTGCACCGACCCAGTACTGTCAAGATCTCCTCGATCTATAGGACCTTTCGGTCAAGGCAACGATCTCCTCAATCTATAAGACATTTCGGTCAAGGCAACGATCTCCTCGATCTATAAGACCTTCTCGGTCTAGGCAGTGTTCCTACTAGCACCAGCTATATTTTACAACATATATATATATATATATATATATATATATATATATATATATATATATATATATTGTATTGGTTGTTGTTTTTTGAATGAATTTTTCTTAAGAGTTTGGGCCCTATTTATAGCGTTTGGAAAAACATTATCTACTAATAAAATAATATTATTTTATTATGCATGTAGGGCCAACGTCCTAATTTTTCTTCGAGTTTGGCACCACTGAAGAAAAATAGAACCCACATTATGATTAATTTTCAGCAAGTTAGGCTAAGGTCACTTGTGGTGGGGCCCACAAGCTTTAAAAAAACTATCTAACAATCCCTCACAAGTTTTTTTTATTTTAAATTAATGTCGTGTAACAGTGTCATCGTTTCAATCGTTATGCATAAGGTAGATGTCGTAAGGACTTGAATTCCCCTTAGACCAACTGAATAAAAAATAGATGCATGGTGTCGCAGAGACTTGAACTAGCACATATCTAAAAATCCAGCGATCACACAAGATCAAACTCATCTGTGGTAGTTTTTACTTTGAACCACACTTGCTTTTGCCTTTGCCTTTGTCTTTGCCTTTGTCTTTGCCTTTGTCTTTGTCTTTGCCTTTGTCTTTGTCTTTGCTTTTGTCTTTGCTTTGCACATTTATGGCCTGTGCATGTCCTGGTTTCTGCTAGGGCTCTACGTATCTTTCCGCAAGACACCATAGGAGACGGCCAAATCTCCACTTATGCATAGGTGAGTTCTTTCGGTATGTTTCCTATCAAATATCCCGCATCTGAAATGCTTTGAACTTATTAAGGCTTAAGAACTATCATCTCTCATGATAGGATTCTAGGTGAAAAGATCAAAGTTTTACCCGGATAGTTCAGCTAGGTAAGGATAGTACTATAGGGAGATCAAAGTTGAATTAAGTACCACATTCCTTGCGGAGCGCATTACGCAACCCCTAAACCTTGCCTTAGATACCGACTAATCCAAGAAAACTTGAACCCCCCTTAGGATTTCACTTATAACTCTTACTTGACTTTTGAACCATTTATTTTGTCATTAGTAGCATAAGCTTTGAACTAATAACTAGATGTAAATGGTAAGTATTTGTAAGACTCACTAAACTTTGTAAATCTTATTTGACTTTTGAACAAATTATCTTATCATTAGTAGCATAAGCTTTGAACTAAAAACTTGATATAAATGGTAAGTATTTGTAAGACTTACAAAATTTTGAAACTCATTTCAGCTGACGTCCTTTCGACTATATCTTTTTTCAGATCCTTAGTCAAAGGATCAGCCACATTCTCTGAAAATCGGACGTCAATCGCAAAGATGACTCCTTGACAGATGAGCTCTCTCAAATAGTCATGTTTCGGACGAATGGTCTGCTTCTTTCCATTGAACATTGAGTTCGCTATCACAGCACTTGCCGTTTGATTATCACAATAGATAGTAATTACGCATTGCGATTCTGTCAATAGAAGGTCTCCGAGAAAACAACTTAGTCATTCAGTTTTATCTCCTGCAGCACAGAGTGCGAAGAACTCAGATTTCATCGATGACTATGCAATCATAGTCTGCTTCTTAGACTTCCACGAGACGACAGCCCCACCCATAGTGAAGACAAATCCTCCAGTAGATTTACACTCATCTGGTTCTGAACACCAGCTCGCATCTGAATAGCGTTCGATTACAGTTGGATATCCAGTGTAGAATAGGCATAGAACTGTAGTTCCTTTCAAGTATCTCATCAATCTCTGGACAGCATCTCAATGAAGCTTTCTAGGATTACGTGTGAACCTACTAAGCATTCCTACAGCGAATGCAATATCTGGCCTTGTGCAGCTCATTGCGTAGTACTGGTCTTCCAGTGTTGGTCGAATCTTCCTATTGTAATCGTATAGCACTGATAGTTCTGACAGGTCGTTGTAGTCATACTTTCTTAGCATGCTCTTGACATAATGAGATTGAGACAATCAATACCCTCTTCAGAGTATATGATTTTAATTCCAAGAATTATGTCTGTAGTTCCAATGTCCATCATGTTAAACTGTGCTGAAAGAACTTACTTGGTAGATATTACTATCTCCAAATCACTCCCGATGATGAGCATATCATCTACATAGAGGCAGATAACCACCATTTTTTCTTCAGCGATCTTGATGTATAGGTACTTGTCAGATTCACTGACTTGATACCCATTGTTACGAACAACCCTATCGAACTTCTCATGTCAGAGTTTCGGTGCATGTTTAAGTTCATATAGAGACTTAACAAGTTTACAAACTTTACCAGCTGGAGCATCAAGTCCTCTGGTTTCTCCATGTAGATCTCTTCTGTGAGATCTTCATTGAGAAAGACAGTCTTCACATCCATCTGATGTATGACGAACTTTTTAATCGCCGCTCATACGATAAGCACTCTGATGATAGTGATCCTGCAAACTGATGTATAGATATCAAAGAAGTTTATACCTTATTTCTGAGAAAATCCTTTCGTCATCAGTCTTGTTTTGTACTTTTCAATAGTACCATCAGGACGAATCTTCTTCTTAAAGATCCACTTGCAACTGATAGGCCTTGCACATTCAGGTATATTCACCAGCTTCCAAATATGATTTTGGATCAATGAATTCATCTCATCCTCTATAGCTTCTTTCCACAGAAGTATGTCTGTTGACTGCATTGCTTCTTAAAAAATATGTGGGTGTCCTTCCACATTATAGGTGATGAAGTCATCTTTAAAATCTTTCTGTCTCCTGAGACGCTTGGATGGTGTTTCAGTAACTTCTTCATCATTGACACTTTCGATTTCTCGCGAAACTAGCTCCTCTTGTGCATCTGACGTACTAACATTCTCTGCTATATCTTTGAGCAATAAGCATTTATCTTTGATAAACTTATCCTTAAGGAATTCTGCATCTCGAGCTTCAATGATAGAGTTGGTTCCAAGGTCCAGGAACCTACAAGCATTGTTATCTTTAACGAAGCCAAGAAACACACATTTGTTAGCCTTTGGTCCGAGCTTAGGTCTTCTGATATCTGGAATTCGAACATATGCGAGATGCCCCCACACTTTAAAATTATCCTAAGGGTCTGGATATCCCAACCATAACTGATGAGGAGTACTATCAATTTTGGAGTAGGGTACTCTGTTTAGAATCCAGTTTACCATCAGCAAAGGCTCTCCCTAATAGTAGGTAGGTAAACCAGATACGATTAGCATCGAATTTATCATCTCGATCAATGTGTGATTCTTCCTTTCTACAATCTCATTAGATTACGGAGAATACGGAGCAGTAGTTTCAACAATGATTCCATGCTCCAATAGAGATTTATTCTCTTCTTATATTTTAAAGCTTGTGGGCCCCACCACAAGTGACATTAGCCTAATTTGTTGAAAATTAATCACAACGTGGGTTTTATTTTTCTTCAGCGGTGCCAAACTTGAAGAAAAATTAGGACATGGGCCTCACATGCATAGTAAAATAATATTATTTTATTAGTGTATAGTGTTTTCCCAAACGCGATAAATAGAACCCAAACTCTTAAGGAAAATTCATTCAAAAAATAACAACCAATACAAAATATATATACAGATATATATGTTGTAAAATATAGCTGGTGCTAGTAAGAACACTGCCTGGACCGAAAATGTCTTATAGATCGAGGAGATCGTTGCCTTGACCGAAAGGTCTTATAGATCGAGGAGATCGTTGTCTTGACCGAAAGATCCTATAGATTGAGGAGATCTTGACAGTACTAGGTCGGTGCACACCAGAGTATTGTACTGTTATTCCTGAAAGCAATTTGGCCTTGAAATTCTTGCACCAGAATAGGTCAAATATTGCTTTAAGCATATCGTTTTACAAACGCACAGCAGCTGAGTTGAAAATTTTAAATTACTGCACTTCAGCTTTCTTTTCAGTTTTTGTTGTTTTATATCTGTATTATTCCATGTTTAACCACAGGCGCCAACAGTAAGAAACCCAAAATTTCTGCTTAAAGCATATATATAACAATAATAAGGAGCCATATGTGATTTACCCAAACCCAAAAATTGAATTAACTGAAGGCATGCTTGAAGACATCAAAAGAGCAAAAAGAAAAATTGCAAGAAAAGTGCACCAAATAAACCACAAGATAAACTAAAGTTAAATTGCAGCTTACCCATTTCCAGAGAAATCAAAGTGAAAGGCACTAATTCCTCGTCTTGTTAAGGCACCAATAAGATTCAAAATTATTTTTTCTTCCTGCATACAGCATCATTCGCTCAAATTACACACTCACAAGTGAACCAATTACTTATAAAAATGCCAAAAATATGTAATTTAATCCACCTTTTTGCTTCGAAATCCATGGCACAATACCACAACCTCCTTCGACCCAGTTGAGTGCAACACCCCAACAAGCTTCTCCCCTTGCTTGTTTGGTATCTCCATCCTTTGTTGAGGAACAACTAAAACACACAGAAAAAGCGAATCAAATCAAATATTTGAAACAAACCCAGATTAAATTACTATAGATTTGCGTGAGATACCGGGATCTTGATCGGCCATTGCCTCGGGTGAGAGCGGCCGAGCCTGGCAACGAAACGAAATAGGGTTTTTGGGAGTGGATTGAATTGGGTTTTTGATCTGCTGGCTCTGGTGATTTCCTTCGATTGAGCGAGGGAGGAGAGTCAGAATTTTTCGGGATGGGGTTAGGTTCGCAGAGAAAGTGAGGGGAGCTGCGACCATTTGGGAATATTTTACACGAAGTTTATAAACGAATATTCTTGGGGGGCGGATACAAAGATTGGACGCATTTTCCCAATTTCATTGGTTTGAGATGCATCAACATGTATTGATTGGACACAATTTAATTAGAAATTTTTATATGGTATAAAATCCTATTATTCACAAAAAGGTGATTTTGTTAGCATCTCATTTGCATGCTCTGCCTTCTTCAATTTCCATCTGTAAATGGTAGGGCTGGCAATGGTACACAATTCCATTCCAACCAATACATGTACCAACCGTATCAAATACGTTGGTATACCATCAAATCGGTACACGATATATGGTACAGTATACCGTACCAACTTCAAAATATGGTACGGTAGGTGGTACACATTTTCCTCTACCATGATATACCGTACCTACCGACTTATATTATATTAAAGTCCATAGGCCCATTGGACCCATTTGGCTCTGCCTTCACCACAACTTGACGTCCCTCTCTCTATATTTCGTTCTGTTTTCTCTCGTCCATATCAAAGATTTGAGTCAGGGTTACTGTTCCATTTTTATTGGTTAAAAAATCCTTTGACTTTCCTCATGTGATTCTCATGATATTTTTTTTCTGTTACTTTATGATAAGAATAATTTTGAGCTCGTGAAAGCACTATATATTTCAATAAAAATACAAGAGTTACCAGCATTTGACTATTTGGTAGTTTGCAACTTACATTTACATCTCTAACTCTAATATTTGGGCTCCTCACTTAGTAAGTATTATGCTTGAGCCCCTTCGGGTGAGCATGCTTTTATTTATTTATTTATTAACTAAAGTCAAAGTAGATGGATAAAGTAGAGAGAATAAAACAATTTGGGAGGCAAATTTTTAGGCCATAAATATCTTGGTAGAAGCCCATTACCAACCGTACCAACCGTACCAAGTAGTTGGTATACCAATGTTATTGGTTGGTAAAAATGGTGATTTTTTCCTACCAATTATATATTGGTTGGTACATGGTACTAGAAAAATGTAATTGGTATACCTACCAATCCAGCCCTAGTAAATGGTATACATAACTTGGTTTCTGATATAAAATTTGACTTAGGATGTGAAATTTGGCGCTAGAAACACCTTGGGCTCTAGAGTTGTTCATCTAAGTCAGTTCTGGTCGATTCAGGAAATCCGAAAAATGAACAAATATCATGGTGATGTGTGGATTGGGAACTTGTTTTGTCCCGGGATTAATTTAACTACTATAGTCAGGGGCGTAGCCAGGGTACTCTTGCCCTGGGCAGCTGCCCAGGGCAAGAAAGTGGTCGGTCCTCTACGCCTCAGCTCCTACTTCTTCGTCGGTTGGCCAGCCCTCTACGCCTCCGTCCTCTACGGTGGCGTCTTCGGCCTCCTCTCCATGGGCGTCGCCCTCTCCGTCGCTGTTCCGGCCACGGTGGTGACCTGGATCACTGTCCTCATGTTGCTCGCCTTCACGTGGAAACCAAGGAGGATGCTAGTGATGGAGGCAGTCTGGCAGTGGCGTAGCTTAGCGATTTTTTGCCCAGGACAAAAAAAATTCATGGCTACGCCACTGACTATAGTTACAGAATGTAACAATCTAGCAGATTATAGTGAGCTAATTTTTTAACAACATGTTCGTCTCAATTTGTTATCAACAGCTCTGATACTTATTTTATGTTCGGGAACCTATCATTTCTAAAACTTATGTCAACTTAAGTGGACGTCCACTAACTTTCTTAGTCATTGATGATCACTCGATTGAGCTACATTGTGGATGATCCGCTCCGTTGAACTTGATCTACATATTCTAAAACTCCACACACCAAATTTGGTCGTGATTTGACCCTTCATCCACTCGTATCAATTTTAACAGTTTCGAATGAATAGAACTTTTTACATTAATGCCCTGTTTGGATGGAGGGTAGAGAGGGGGAGGGGAAGAGAAATGCGGCTTTCACCTTGTTTGGGAGTTTTTTTAAGGAGCGTAGAGAGGAGGAATGAAGGAGAACGGAGGGTAAAATTGCTTGGGCCCCCCCCCCCCCCGATTTGGGCAGTAGAGGAGGGTAAATGGGTGTAATGACATTCTTACCCCATCAAAACAAATAAAAGGGCTGATGTGTTTTTAGTATAAAGTCATTTATGTAAATTTACATATATTTACTTCCTTTCACCTTCATTCACCTTACTCAACTTCCAAACAAACATTTTACAATTCTTTTCCCTTCCCTTCCCTTTTCGTCCCATTGTTTACCTTTCCTTCCCTTCCCTTTGGGCTTGTTTGGATTGAGGGGAATAAGGGTGAAGGGAAGTTAGGGGAATGGTACCATTCACCTCCATTCACATTGTTTGAGAACATTTAGGAAGTGAAGTTATTCACCCTAGTTCCCCTTGATTCACCCCCTAATGGGGGTTATTCATTGGTGTAATTTGGGGGATAATAAGATAATTTTTGAAACATTACTTTTTAGTGTTATTCATTGAGGTAATTGGAATTGGAGTCAACTTTGTGGTGTTATTGGTTTGTTGGGGTAACTGGGGGACAAATACTCTACTTTTCTCTAAATTACACCAACTATATAAAGATCCCCTCCACCCCTTCTTCATAATTACCCCAAATTTACCCCATCCTCCATATTGGAAAAATGTTGTTCCACTTTGAAGGCAATTGGGATAATTTTAAAATATTTTTGTATTACTCAACTAATACATGCTAATTAAATTATAAATATATGATATGATATATAAAATATAACATATTTTATTATTTTAATAACATAATTTAATAACATATATTAATAATATTATATAATAGTAATTATAATATAACGTATTTATTATAATATTATATAATATTTTAATAACATATATTAATAATATTATGTAATATATTATTATATAATATTAATTAGTAATTATAGTATAACGTATTTATTATAATATCATATAATATTTTAATAACATATATTAATAATATTATATAATAACTTATATTAATATTTTAATAACATATATAATATTTTAATAACATATATTATAATATAATATATTATTATATTATTAATTTATAAAATATTATTATAGTTATTATATATATGACATACTATTATAATATAATATAATAATTACTAATATTAGTAAAATATTATGATATAATATATTATAATACTATAGTTTGAAATAATATAATATATTATACTATAACATGATATCTATTAATATATATTATTGTAATTATCATGTTATATATATATTATTTTAATTTTAATATAATATTTTAAAAAATATTACATTGAATAAAGTAAAATATTATAATATTTTATAAAGTACATTATATTCTATGATACTATATTATAATATATTAAATTAAATAATATATTATTAAATAATATATTATTAAAATATTATATTAAATATATTATTCATATATTATATCAATTATTATATAATGTAGCATACTAATATAGTGTTAATTAGTAATTATTGTATAACATATTATATTTTTGTATAAATAAAATAATGTATTATATTAAATATTATATTAAATATATTGATATTATATTATATTAATTATTATATATAGTATAGCATGCTAATATAATATAATACAATACAATATAATAATTAATAATAGTAATTTGTAAGTATAGTACAATATATTATATTTTAATATAAAGTAAAAATAATATTTATATTATAATAATATAGTAAATAATATACTAAACCAATTGGATAAGTTAATTTAGAAGTAATTAATAGATAAAATTATATTTTAATAAGGTGCCACATCATCAATTATCCCACATGAATTGTCAAATCAAATACTGAAATTATCCCACTTTACCCCACTCAAAATATCCCAAATGGGTAAAATTGTTCCATTGGAACACTTTTCCCCATTGGCCCCAATTTGTCCCAACCAATAACCCCCTAATAGTATAAAATTTGTTACCCCTCAAATTAGGGTGTAAGAGCATCTCCAACAGCTTCCCCATTTCCCACTTTTGGAGAATTTAGTTAGGTTTTTGGTCCAACAGATTCCCCATCACATTCCCCAAAATAGGGATGGAGGAGAAAAAATGGGGAAGCTTCCCCAAATCTGCAGCATTCTCCAAATTTTTGGAGGAAAAAAGAGATTCTTTAAAATGGGGAAGCTGTTGGAGTTGGTGTAAAAATTAGTTGAAGAATATGACTTTTGCTTCCCCATTTTGGAGAAAATCTTGGAGAAGCTGTTGGAGATGCCCTAAGAGCATCTCCAACAGCTTCCTCATTTCCCACTTTTGGAGAAATTAGTTAGGTTTTTGGTCCAACAGATTCTCCATCTCATTCCCCAAAATAGGGATGAAGGAGAAAAAATAGGGAAGCTTCCCCAAATCTGCAGCATTCTCCAAATTTTTGGAGGAAAAAAATGATTCTTCAAAATGGGGAAGCTGTTGGAGTTTGTGTAAAAATAATTTGGAGAATATGACTTTTGCTTCCCCATTTTGAAGAAAATTTTGGAGAAGCGATTGGAGATGACCTAACCAAGGGGAAGGGAACTCCCTTCCCTTCCCTTCCATTCTCTCACGTAGTTTCCCTTATTCCCTTCACCCTTACAAATCCAAACATGCTCAGTAAACTCCCAAACACACCATAAATGAAAATGAAAATCTCCATTCATCCAAACAACACTCTGTTGAGTTAGGTCGCCCACCACACAAGCGGCCCACTCATGTACTGCTCAAATCATTACCTCCACGCTGTCCTCTCGCAACAAACCAGAGAGTCAAAAGTTCTATGAGCAGCAGCAGCAGCAGCAGCGGAGTCCACAGAAGAGGGATCGTCGGCGTCAGCAGCAGCGGGATCTGCGCGCGGCTGAAGCGCTCCATGGCGCGAAACCGAAGGCTCGGCAGCCTGATCCTTCTCGCCTCTCTCTCTCTCCTCGTCTCCTCCTCCTCCTTCCCCTTCCTCTCTCCTCCTGATCTGCCTTCTCTCTCCTCCTCCCCTCACCTCCATGAATCCAGAGACCGGAGTTTCGAGATCTCCGACGACAGGTTCTGGAGGGACGGCCGCCAGTTTCAGATCATCGGCGGTGATCTCCATTACTTCCGCATTCATCCCCAGGTACTTTTTTTCGTTAGTGTAGATGTGATATTTTTCTGAGTAATAATGCTAACTGTACTGGAGATTCTGTCTCTTGATTAAAAGATAAAGAATCACATATGGTTGTTTGTCTCTCATAGCCTCCAAGTAGTACGAGGTTTGTAGTACATTTTTAGCGTTACTATTTCCTTTTTGCTTATTTCTTGTCTTTAGAAAATTGGTCGATTTTTTATAATTAAAAGTAAGCTGGGTTGATTATTATAATTAAACTTCAAATATGATTTTTTTTTAAAGATTGTCCTTTTACCAATGATTGGTCAATTTTGCATGAGACTCTGGGGTTGCATTTGGCAACTGTAGTTGTTATCAGCTGTTGGCTGCCAATTTATACCCAGCTCACTGATATGATCGGTAATATAGTTTTTCTATTGAGGCAAGAAGCTTTTCCTCAAATTAACCTGCATCTTTTGTGTCTATTTATGCAAAGCGATATCAGTTAACTATTGTCAAATATTTCGGTGGGGTTATGTTAGATACCTGACCATTACCTTAATGGAACAAAACTCAGATGATGATAATCTTTTTTTTTTCCATGATTGGATTCGTTGAATCCAATTTATATTCTTTATGTTTGCATCGAACATCCGCTGGACGTCCTGCTTTTGGATGCATGCAGTATTGGGAAGATAGACTTTTAAGAGCGAAGGCATTGGGATTGAATACTATTCAAATTTATGTGCCTTGGAATTTACATGAGCCGCTGCCTCAAAAATGGGTTTTTGAGGGTATGGCAGACATAGAAGCATTCCTCAAGCTTGCACATAAACTGGGGTTTCTTGTCATGCTTCGTCCGGGGCCATACATATGTGGAGGTGAGCGAATCACATAGTTTCTGCAATTTCCAATTATGAATGTCCTTGCTAATAGTTATGCAGGATGATAGCAAAATAAAGGCACGGAAAGGAAATTGACGAAGAGACTAAACCTGCTCTGAATTTTCATTTGTAATTATTTTCTGATTTGGTACCTCAAGTATTCCGTTCTTCACTTGTTTCAGTTCTCATTTGCAGAATGGGATTTGGGAGGTTTTCCAGCTTGGCTACTTTCTGTTGAACCAGCCATCAGGCTGCGGTCATCAGATCCTTCATTCCTTCAATTGGTACACATTTCTTCCCCCCATTAAAATAATTGCATTGATTAATCACACCCTTTGTGCTTTACTTGTGTCAGTAAACCACCTCAACAAAATCTTAAGCTAATAAGCTATGAATGTAAAGTGTATATAAACACTAATGTAAACGAATTTATGGGTAAAACTTCTGGTTATGAGCTACCATGGTTGACCTTGTATTTATCACATAAAAAGTTGAGAAGTGTTCTTTTTCATAAGTATTCATAAGGGGGTTCATGATGTCCTCTTTAAGAAAGCTGCAATCCTTTTTTTTTCTATTGTGCTGCAGTATATGAGTATCTTCAGGTACCAATGTTAGCCTTTCTGCTGTTATTTATCACTTAGTCTTCAGTTGAAAATGCAAATTTACAATATAGAGGATAGTTAATTCATATCACAATTTTATTTGGCAAAAACAGTGACTCATATACATGATACATCCGAGTAAGTGTTTTCATTTTGTCTTATGACAGTAGTGTGAGCCCATTAGTTATTGACCTTTCAACTTATTATGTGCCGTTCATAGGTCGAAAGATGGTGGGGGATTTTACTTCCCAAAGTAGCTCCATTACTCTATGAAAATGGAGGTCCCATAGTTATGGTTCAGGTAAGTAGCTTCTGTCATCATGCCATATTCAGACTAAATCGCTAATTTTAGCCATATAATTCCCTGCCAGTTTACAGTCTTTGTTATACCACTGCATGGATGTTCTAAACTTGCTTCTGCTAGGTCGAAAATGAGTTTGGATCATATGGAGATGACAAGGCATATCTTCATCAGCTTGTGGCTTTGGCTAGAAAACATCTTGGGGATGAAATAATATTGTATGTAATTCTCCATTATTCTTCTCTTAGTTCATTGGCAAAATAGTGCACTATAAGCGGTCAGGATTCACATGAATACGAAAGCCTTAATATGATTGGATATAAATTTTCTTTGGTTTGAAAGGTATAAAATCACTTTAGGATATGACAACCTCTTATGAAATAAGATCTTAATCCACATGAGACCTTATCTGCTATGTGTTGGTGTGCTACCATAGTACTATGATTGCGGACACGTTGAAAACATAACCTGTTTCACCAAGTACTCAAGTAGCAGTTATCTATGACTATGATTTATGAATGCATAAACATTATATCATTTCCTCAAAAAAAGAAAAGTGAAAATTCAGAAAAAGAAATATCTTCACTACTATTGAGCCTTTTCCCATTATAATGGGTCGATTTATGGAGCAAAACAAAGGCAGTAAGAACTCCAACGAAGGATGCTTGACTAAATTCTATTACTAGGTATCATCCTAGTCACTCTGTCCTGTTCGAAGGCATTTCTGTATACAGTAGAAACTTACCATAACTCAAGTCAGACCTGCATGCGGGAAACCAACCGTTCAAGCAGTTAAGCTCATAGTGACATGGAGTAATCTTTTGATTTTCTCATAATTAAGAGTATACAGAAGGGGAAAAGCAATGTCCTTTGTTGGCCATTGCATCTGTTTTCCCAATATCAATGCAGGCCAAATGTACAAATCAAAATACATTCCTATTCTATGCATATGAAGGTGGCTAGAAGAGACAGATATAGAATGCCAAGCAATTAAAGATTGCCGGTCTGTAAAATGGTAAGAATAGAGTCATAGGCGTACTAAATAAAGAGGAAGGATAAATGTATAGAAACCGTTACTAGTGGAAGAAAGAACAATGAAACATCACTGCAAAAAGATTTCAGCATCAGTGCTATCTACGGGATGATAATGAAACAACCACACGCTTTTGAGTGTTCATGATTATTTGATCATAAGATCTTGAAGGTTTATAGGGAAATAAGATTCACTGAGCAATTATGTCTGAGACGACATAGGTTTTCTCAGTCATTTTTTCAATTAGAAGTCATGCATGCATCTTATAATTCTTATGGAGCAAATGAATGGTAGAACATTTATAAATCCGTTGAAAGTGCGATAAAATTATAAGAAGTTCATGATGCCTCTCTTTCAGGTATACCACAGATGGTGGCACTAAAGATACACTTGACAAGGGTACCATTCCTGGTGAAGGCGTATATGCAGGTAATTGAACTTGAGAGTTGAGGATATTTTGATAAGGACTTACTAATTTTGCATAACAATCTTCGACGTACTATCCAAAATTTTACCACTCTACTTAGTGATTACACCAGTCTACTGAAATTCGAGTAGAAATTCTTGAGAAAATGACAATTCTGCGAAATTGTGGACCATAGAGTATTGAAGTATATATTTTTATAATCAAAACACATTGGCTTCTCATGATTTTGAGGATTGTCTGTAGCTGTTGATTTTTCAACTGGTGAAGATCCCTGGCCTATATTTGAGTTGCAGAAGAAGTATAATGCACCTGGAAAATCACCTCCTCTATCAGCGTTAGCATACCTGTCCCTTTCTTCTGCCTACAAACTATCCAAATAATACCTAACAACTTGCTCATTCTCCAGAGAATTTTATACAGGATGGCTTACACATTGGGGAGAAAAGAATGCAGAGACTAATGCTGATACTACAGCTGCTGCCCTACAGAAGATCCTGTCTAGAAATGGTTCTGCAGTGCTCTATGTATGTTTCCTACATTTTCCCAAACACCGTGATAGGTTCTTTTACAGTTAATTTGTTCATTAACATACCCTTTCAGATTTTCAGATGGCTCATGGCGGAACTAATTTTGGATTTTCCAGTGGTGCAAATACTGGTGATGATGACTCTGATTACAAACCTGACCTTACTTCGTATGATTATGTGAGCAATCACACACATCTTATCCTGGTTTTCTGAATTTGTCTTTTGATTAATTTCATCAACCAAACTCTGTTCTTCAGGATGCACCAATTAGAGAGTTCGGCGGTGTGGACAATCCAAAATTTAAAGGCATGTTCCACTGACTTCTATTTCTTCTTTCTTTATTGTTAGGCATGTTCCTTCGTGTTCCAAGGTCCATCTTAGTTTTCTTCTTCCTCTGTACTTACAAAATTGAAATGCATTTCTTCAGTATTGTCGGATCACTATGCTACTAGTAATATATTGAACATCAAACAATGCCCCAAAATAAGGATGGTAAGGAAGAAAGATCATTGATGCCAGTTTATTGAAGGCTTAATACCTATGGTTGTTTATTTTAGCAAATGGTTTGAAAGGAGGTTTTGTATAGAGGTGGAGAGAGAGTAGCGAAAAGTTCTTTACAAGTGAAAGGAGAATGGATTTCCGATGAACTAGCTATGAGATAACAGATTTTTAGATGAAAGAATACTTCTTTTTTTACAACCCCATTTGTTGCTTGCATTACTACTATCTGAAGGCTATGGTTGACCACCATGTCATCAGAACTGCTTCATGTTTGTACTGTTTTTTTATTAAGTACCAGGTCACTTTTTTAATTTCTAAAAAATCTGGCATTTCAGCGTTGAGACGTGTGATTGAGAAATACAGTGATGCAACTCTTCCTCAGATTCCTTCCGAAAATGATAGAACAGACTATGGGCTCGTTGAAGTCAATA
Source organism: Asparagus kiusianus (assembly GCA_022839385.1). NCBI lineage: Eukaryota > Viridiplantae > Streptophyta > Magnoliopsida > Asparagales > Asparagaceae > Asparagus > Asparagus kiusianus. The sequence continues at coordinate 484,807 of BQKN01067443.1, forward strand.
AAACTACTTCGTTGTTTGGTGTCCTTGATGTTTTATGTGATCCTGTGGATGTGGTTCAATCTGAAGAGCCCATGACAATGGAGTCAATTGGCCAGGTGTATAGATTTATACATAAACTACTGTTAACATCAGTTGGCATACTCATGCTTTTCTAATCCAAGTATCTACTCTTGTATTTCAGATGTTTGGGTTTTTGTTATATGTATCAGAGTATAGTGGAATATCCACGGGTAGCATTCTCTCTATCCCAAAGGTTTGATCTTTCTTCTATATCTAGATGTCTAAGTCCAAGTATCTTTCTCTTCAATGCAATCTACAAATGACATACTTAAGCAACGAATACTAAGTTTCTTTTATATGCACCCTTGATATCTTCAGGTTCATGATAGAGCACAAGTATTTGTCTCATGTGCATCAGAAGACGGAGAAAATCCAAAATATATAGGTAGCATAGAGAGATGGTCAAACAGGGCACTTGTGATTCCTAATATCAAGTGTTCGTCGAATATCAGCTTGTATATTCTGGTAATTAATTCTGGTTCCAGTACTAGATTTTATCATACTAGATTTTATCATACTTTGTTTTGTGAATATCATAACTGACAATCACTTTATGAAACACCATTAGCTATGCTTTTATATATTCTCATATGTTTAGTTCTTTAGTATTGTTAAAAAGAATGGGATCTAAGTTACATGGGTACGGATGCAGGTACCGCAACTGGGTACTGCAAATTTCTAAATTGTAAGGTACAGGGTCACAGCTATGAAATAGACCTATAAATTAGAAATTTGCTCATTTATAATCATAGTTTTGAAGCAGGTATGGGATGAAATGAACCCAAAAGAATTGCGTGTGAAGTATAGGATATAGGTCCAAGAGGTGTATGACGAGTACACATTTGCATAAGTGCATACAAATATCCAAGGAGTTTCCACTGAAGTTTCGGTGTTGGGTATGGGTACAGCTTCGCGTAGAAGTAACCATGCAACATTGAATGAGACCTATGATAAATGTGTGTGCCACAACTATTTTGTGGAATTTGATATTAATGCTTCAACATCTTTTTAAAGATCAATTACGAAAGAGTCATTGCATCTTAAATAAGCATCCATCATCAATGTATTTCCATTACTATGTGGCGATTTTCAACATGACTAGCAGTTAGTAGGCTGGATATTATATTTGCTAGGCTGTAAACCCACTGTTTATTATCAGTTGTTACATCACATCCATTGTTTTGATCTGAATAACCAAGATGCAGCCTTTAATATATGTTTTAGATAAGTGTTAAAGTTATTCAGGAAACAAAATACAGAAGCACTTCTTCTAGTCATTCTCTTTCAGCGACTTTGTCCATATTCATTCTGTTTCCTTTGTTTTCCTTCAGTGATGTCCTCTTTCGCTTTCCGCACTTTATGCATTTTGGGGATCCTTCTCTACTTCATATGATTCAAGTCTCTTCCCTTCGTATTCATACATTAGAAAAAATTCTTCTTATATTCCGTTACGTCTGGGTGGAAGTAGCAGCAAAACTGTTGAATGCATGCATGCCATTGTTTAAACGAAAATAATGTGCATGTGACTCATAAAGTTGCAATACTCAGTTGACTATCTCAAATTGTTTCTAGGTAGTTTGTTTTTTTTCCCTTCTAATTTTCATCTTATTTAACTTCAGCGTTTGATATCTCTATCTCAGGTGGAAAACATGGGTCGTATCAATTATGGGCAATACATGTATGATAAGAAGGTAATTTCAGTAGTAAAGGACCCAAGTGACTTTGCTTACTTTTTTTTTATGCTTTAAAATCCATGTTTCAATGCAATTTTATTTTGTTTGTATATGTGGAAATCAATTTTTGAGTTGAATCCTTATTTTGGAAGGGATTTGGAACTAGCAGTGATGAAGGACAGTGATGTTATGGCTGTTAGTGTTCGGTGAATATTATATATGGCGAATATGATCTGCAAATTGTTAATTAACCGCAAGCTTATGGCACAAGTGAATTGTCAGCGAGATTAAATAATAATTTATAAATACTGTTAGTAGATTGCTCTATGCCTAATGGGTAATGAATGCTGTATAATGCTATCTCATATCTGTGGGAAATATCAATTAATTTTTTCTGCAATATTTCTGTATACCTCTATATCATGATACTGATGACCAACCTCTACTTGAATTTAGGGAATAATGTCTTCTGTTACAGTAGATGGTATTGTTCTCAGACTGTGGAAGATGTATCCAATTACTGTTAGCAATTTGAACAATCTCTTTAAAGACAACCCAATCATGCAAGTTGCAGATTCTGGGAATGATGAGAGATCTACCCACCATATTTTAAAAGGTCAGTCTCGTTGTTTCCACTTTTGAATGTGTACTGAATTCAGGGTGGTTTGGACACCTATATGTTATTACTAGTTTCTAGTAGATTACCTCCCCCAGTTTTATTTGATGGGCTATCAACCAGCCAAGTGATGAAACGTTGGCTGAAGTAAATAGTAAATATTGTATTCATGTTTGTGCCTGTACACACCTATTTACGTCCTAAATTGCATTACATAAGCATTATTGTATGCTTTTGATGATAATGGAGCACCATGTGCATGTGACAGATAACATTTCACCAGAGCCAAGATTTTATGAAGGCCGCCTTTTTATTGATTCAGAAGACCAAATTAAAGATACATTCATATCATTTCACGGTTGGAATAAAGGGGTTGCTTTTGTGAACAACTTCAATATCGGAAGATTTTGGCCGGTATGATTGTTGTTATTCTTTGGGGATTTAAATATGAAATTTATTTTGTGCTTCATACATTATATTCTTGTTTCTCTCCATCCCATTTCTTATAAAAATTTGCGGAACATATGCAGACAGTCGGGCCCCAGTGCAATCTTTATGTTCCTGCACCAATCCTTCGACTTGGGGAAAATGCCGTGGTGAGCACAGCTTTTCCGTTCCTTTTTTGCCATGAAGAAGATATTTTCATTTGAGAAGTAAAAATCATGTTACATTAATAACTGCGTTATTGGTGGTACCTAGTATCAAGCTCTTGCATATATCAAGCTTAAAGATGAATATCCTTCTTCGCCTGTTCCTAGATGTTAATGTTGTCTACTCATTATTTTCTTCTTTATTTTGATACATTGCTCAATAAATCCTTTGCTGATGAGAGTACCAACAGTATTAATGTTTAGCAGAGTTGTGGGTTAGGGAGAGATTTTCCCTGATCAAGGGCATAAAAACCTCTTGGATATACAATTAATATTGCACTAACTTTTAATCGTCATCTTTTCGCAGGTTATTCTAGAGCTACATGCTCCTAAGCCAGACCTCACAATCAGTTTTGTCAAGGATCCAGATTTCACGTGTGGATCCTCGTAGTGTAGAGAATACAATAAGGGGTGTTCTGTGTAAGCGGAAAGAAAATAAGTGAATTCCAAAATTGAGCCGCAGTAATTACAAATCCACTGGGAAAAGCTGTGAAGGTCAGTACCTGGCAAGAAATAGTGGTGGATAATTGCTTAAATTACACATCCACTGCAAAATATTGGAATATTGTGGCACCAAAAGTTGCGTTATTACTGTTTAGAGTTGATAGTGAGAATGAGCTTCCGTAGTTTAGTTCAGCAATTCTTGCTGATAATTTGGCTCATTACAACCTTTGGCATGTTACTTTCAAGTTTACACTGTTTATACCTGGAAGAAAATTGAACGTATGATTCATCCACTGTAGAGCCTTGCTATTTTATGATTTGCTCTTGTTTCGTCAATATAAGCGTTATCATTCTACGTTGAACTTGACATCTTAGATTTCACCTTGTCTCAGTTATGTGTGTAACAATTTTGCTGCTCATGCCGTGCTTCTTCAATCCTCACTGGCAGGAGACAAACCCAGATAGCCGTTCTGTAAAAGAGAAGTTATAAACAATCCACGTTTTTTGTTTTTTGTTTTTTTTCATTTTTTTTTTTGTCCCCTATCCACAAAGTATCACTTTATTGAAGTTACAAGCAGCTCTGTTCCATGTGGACCTCAATCCCATCGAACCAGGTAAATTGGTAAATTAAATACTCCTTTTTTTCCACTTTATAGCTGTTTTTCACAATGTAATTCTTGAAGACTTCATCGAAAATACATAACTTTACATAGGGCTTCCTTTTACATGCTGACAACAAGGGACACAGTTAATACTCAAAAAACAAAGTGACGTTTGGAAAGCGTAATCGACGTTAATCGGCAGCCTGTGATGCTTCTTCAGCCTCCATGAGCGCCGCTAGAGTACTCAAAAGTGCGTTATCCATGACCAAAATTCCCGTCTTATTAAGCTTAAAGACTCAATTGATGGACAAGTGAGCTTGTGCAATCTGCGAAAGGTTGAACCAAAAAGGATTTTATACCCAAGGTCTCCATCGGAGTGAGAAATCATATATGATGACTCAATAAAGTCCACAGCATCAAGCTATAAGCACCTGGATACATACCCTTTTATATATCTTTCTTTGAGTTATGAAGCTGTTTTCTTTCTAGAGTAAACCACATACATTGGGTCTGAGCGCCCAGGATTGGGAGATATGTCCACAGCCTGCGAATATAGACGGGGAAAAACATGAGCCATTTAACACCTATCAACTAAATGACTTATTGGTGAAAAGTGCAATTTACTTGACCCCTCGGACCTTAAGAAATTTTACTTGCCTGATTTAAAGGGCATTTCGGATAGAAAAAGTAAAAGTAAACACACACCTCAGGCGGTTCAAAACCTCCAGCATAATGAAAGTAAGCCCCAACAATCCATGCATGATCAGCATCACCAGTTGATGTCCAGATAGAGATAGCTTTTGTCCAAAAGCACCGATTTGAGAAACTATTTGCAACCATGTACATAAAATCAACAATTATATCCATTATAAAGGAAGCACACTGTGACTTCTTTAACAGTGGTAAATACATGAAAAGAGAAGAAGTCCAGATTTGATACAGAATTTAATTATTGAATTAAACAACATGCATAAATAGAGAAAAAGTCACTAAAACTGCAAAAGGAAGGTAAGCATATTACCTCATTATTGCTAGGCCCCCTGGTTTCAGTATTCTTTGCATCTCCTTGAAAACATCAAGCGGTTTGGTCAAGTAATCAACACTAACCTGCAACAATAACAAGCAGAAAGAACTTCAATATATAATTGAGTTGATAATACCAAACTGCATAATATTCTAATCACTAAACAGGAAATGTTGTGTTCATTTGGTTTGCAAACTTTTAGGATTTGGATTCGCAATGAACACGGTTAGATTATAGAAGACTCGTCTACCCAAATAGGAGTAATCTTCCCGCCATACTTTCACTACAATACTGCAATATTATTAGACTTTTTCACTGCCATAGCACCTTTTTATTTAGATGAAGAAAAAACTTCCTAAAGGAGAAGACAAACTTCTGAATTCTAGAATTGCTAACAGCACTTTAAAAAGTAAAACTATAATGCTTCAAAGACATATTACCTGTTCAAATGATGACATCAATTTGTGAACCTAACGAAACGTATTATCATTCTGTAATAGAAATAAGTTCTTCAATAAATATATTCCTTTTTGGGTATCCGTTTGACCTTCAAATATAGCGAGCCTCATAACAGCCTAACAGGGTTAAAAATAACAACATGCAATGTCAATGCAAGATGTAACCTAGTATCATAATCTAAGTTAGACGAATATATGGAACGATGATATAGATAAATAGATGAGATAGTAAAGAATAATCAAATAATATATACAAAGAAGAGGCCCCCCTTCAAAGAAGAAAACCACCTTTAAAATAGGCCAAATCGGTTGAAATCACGTTTAAACTTTTTTTAAATATAGAAACAACCTTATAAGTGCGTTTAACTTTCAGTCAACCACTTGAGGCCAATTTCTATTCAATACTTTGATCTTTACCTGAATTACCTAAAGTACCCTCCTCCCTTCTCCTTCCTCATCCACTGGCGTCCGCCCTCCTCCTCCTTGTCACACCTCCGTTCTCCTCCTACTCAACCCATGCTCCTCCTTCCTTCATCTACCCTCCTCTCTCCTTCTCCGCCGCATCTCCTCCATTCTCCTCCCTCTTTCATTCCACTTTCACCTTCCTTCCCCCTCTTCCGTCTCACTTCACCCTCTTCCCCCTCCTCCCACATCTCGACCATGGTTTGCACGAAGGAGGACAAAAGCGGAGGTAGGATGGATGGAGTGGCGGATCCATAGTGAGGGCAGTGGGGTCAGGGTGAAAAGGCCCCCACTGACCCAAGTGACACATAGCTATAATATTCTACTATCACTTTATGTATTACATCTCTACTTCTTTCACTTATACTTTCTATAGATACAAGATGGAGTGCACTTTTCTAGAGAGATGTAATGCTAAACAAACTTGTTAAACACACACTGTTTTTTCATCTACACTCAACCCACTTCAATCTAGATATCCCCCATGTAATTTGTAAATCTTTAAATAAGTATGATAATATCAACTCAATCGTTACTTTTTTCGTATAGTCATTGGGCTCAAGAGAGCTAAACTCTCTCAACATTCTACAGAAAATTCCTATTTATATATCTTCAAATTATTAGTTGTTTCTCATTCTACTACTATAACGGATAGTTACATCACTTCTTTTCTAAAATTCATTCAAATTGGATTGGTTTATATGTATTTAAAAGTCTACAGTAATATATATACTCTAATTGCACACACAATTTTGTAAATTATTTTGTCAAATATTTTAAAAAATATAACTTAACCTTTATTTTTATATGGAAATCATGGTTAAAATATATTTTTATTACTTATTTTATAATTTTGAGCATTTACAATATTAAGCCCCTAAATCAATTTTCCTACACGCTTTTGCCCCATTGACGTCCCGATATTTTAAGAAATACTCCCATAATTGGTATTGATGTTCTTAATATTTAGATAAAGATACCATATACTAGTCATACTTGTAGCCTTGCCCCCAGTGACCAAAGTTATTGGATCCGCCCCTGGATGGATGAGGGGGAGGGTGGAGGTGAGATGGGAGGCAGTTGAGGTGGGTGACAAGGATATTTTCAGTAGTCAGGGTAAAAATTTGAATACAAATTGCCTAGGAGCAGTTGATTGAAAGCCAAACTCACTTGTAAGGTGATTTCTGTATTAAAACAAAAACTTAAAATGCGGTTTCCATCGATTTGGCCTACTTTAAAGTTGGGTTTCATAAAAAACCCTGCAAAGAATGATGCTAACAAGGAAAAATACTCGCAGCTTACCACATTGGTTATAACATCAAAAGAATGATCATCAAATGGGAGTTTGGGGTTCACATTTAGATCTTGAACAATATACTCTGTCAAAACCTGAAAATTTCATTTAACAGAACGTAAGATGTAAATAACGGAGTACTCAAATCAATTGCGTGATGTGCTCTTCAGGGGTGACAGCAACATAGCAACTATCTTGAATACAATTAGTCTTTTTGCAAATAGAGCAACATGTATGAATACAATATTTTAGTTACAGTGTAATTAGCAAAATCAAGGAGAACGAGTTGTGCATATAGTACCGGATTTCGCTTAAGCTCTTCCTCGTTCAAACCCATGCCTACAACTCTATCTTGCCGGTACCCTGGTGGATAATGACTGATCTGTATAGAAAATAGAAGATTAGAAGGTATATACCAAAAAGCATCGGACGTATAATGAAGGGAACTCATGAAGTAGAACAAAAATGGCTTACCCAGCTACTACACATATCTAACAAACTCACGCCTGGAGTATTACTTGGAGGGAAAACTTTTGAGTAGTGTTTGGTGAGAGCAGCAATTGCAGGATCATCAATGTGTGTAACAAAACGCGGTTCTGAATAGAACATTGTATCTGGTGATCTGCCAAACAATGAAACTTAATTGTCTGTGAATACTGTTTAGACATCTTAATCCCAGCAGCAGTATTGTAAAGAAAAGACTATCTAGATTTGGAACTCAGAAGTGCTGAAAAAGCAAATCAATTGTAGGAGGACTATCAATATCTGGGTTCTTGAACCCTCAGGTAAGTCAATGTCACTATGTGAATATAAACCTCAACCTAACAAACTTTACAACATTTTTTGATATTTCTTCATTGGATTCTTCTAGTAGCCATGTTCATACTACAAGAGCATGCTTAATTGCACTTAAATACCCTATAGTTTCCCCAATGTTGCACTTATATACTCTCATTTGTTTTTGACAGCACTTACATACCCTAAAGTTTTTAGAACATTCACTTATATACCTCAACAAATTTTACAACATTTTGACATTTCTTCATTGGATTCTTTTAGTAGCCATTTTCATACTACAAGAACATGCTTAATTGCACTTAAATACCCTATGGTTTCCCCAGTGTTGCACTTATATACTCTCACTTATTTTTTGCAGCACTTATATACCCTAAAGTTTTTAGAATTTTCACTTATATACCCTCATTTGTTTCTGGCAACACTTATATACCCTAAAGGTTTTAAAACCTGCACTTAATTATCCTGAAGTTTTTAAAACTTGCACTTATGTACCCTAAAGTTTTTAAAACTCGCGCTTAAATACCCTCAAGTTTGCATAATTGAGTGTATTTGAGTGTAAGTTTTAAAACCTCCAGGATATTTTATGTGCAAGTTTTAAAAACATTAGGGTATACAAGTTCCAGCAAAACAAGTAAGGGTATATAAGTGCAAGTTTCAAAAACTTTAGGGCATATAAGTGCTGCCAAAAACTGCCAAAAACGAGTGATGGTATATAAGTACAAAGTGGTGAAACTATAGGGTAGGTAAGTGCAATGAAGCCGCAAGAACATAATGCGGAAGGAATAAACTTCAACAAGTCTTTTTTTAGGTTTGTTACCTATATAACCCCAAAATCCACCATATCTGTAAACTTGCCCCCAATTCTGGATAGTTGCTAATTTACCCTCCAACTTTACCTCATTGAGTTAAATACGCCCCAAATTGGAAATAATTGCTAATTTACCCTCACTCTTACCATATTGAATTTAAATACCCCCAAATTATGTTATGGAATATTTGTAGAAAATTCCTATTCATTCTGCAAGTTGTTGAGCTGAAATTTCTCTTTTCACCAACGACATTTAATTTTGGGACATCTTAACTCAATGCGGGGGGAAAAGTCCTTTTTCTTCATCTTTGAAGCAAATCTGATGATCTATTAAAATCGAGATGAATCAAGAGAGAAAATTAACCATAGCTGAAAAAGAAAAGGTTCATACTCATCAAATCTGGTAAAGTCCTCATCTTTGAACGGAAATTTCTCCGGCCATTCCACATTCTTCAACACCTAAACCCCGGGGGCAAAAAAAAACTTCACTAAAACAAAACCCTAGAAAATTCAAAGTCGGTATCTTGATTAGCAAGGAAGCCAACTTTACCTTTTCAACCGCGGAAACAAGCGGACGGGCCGAGGCGGATAACTGTTGCGCACCCGACCCGCTACCAGAAGAAGAGGCCATACGAGAGAAGAGAGAGGACGCCCCAAGGCCGAGAAAGAGGCGGCGTGGGGCCCGCTGGAAGCAGCAGCGCCAGCTGGCGAGGGTTGATGTTCGGCGTGCCGACGTGGAGGGGAGGATAGGGCGGGTCAGTTTCTGGGTGCGGATTGATCTGGTGAGCGAAAGAGGAGGAGCGATGGAGGAGGAGGCCATGGCTGAAGATGATACGTGGACATTTTTGAAGGGAGAAGATATCTAAAGGGAGTTTTTGAGCGGCGTGGCTTTTCGCGCGTCAGAAGTACGCTGGGCGTGCTCTGGTCTGGGCCGGATCCGTTTTCGGCCCGCTTGAGCAAGGAATGGATAGACGAATTCCTCCTGTCATTGCTCAAGGTGCCGCGTTCAAAGATTCAAGATTCGCATCACGTGGTGATTTTTCTACGGACTATCCCCCTTGCGTCCAAGTTCCTCGCAATATAGTTATTTTGAGGAGCAAATTCTAAACGCTTCAGCGGACACGTGAACATAATCTCGTATGTATCTTTGTAATGTTGTAACTTGAGGAGCAAACTTAAAAGGATTCGGCGAATAGAAGAATATAATTTTATATCTTGGGCATATTTGTCAATACCTCACAGCTTCGGGGCTGTTTGTTTTTGTGATTTCGGGTGTGAAAAGGCCCGAAA